>JABWIB010012636.1:0-10141 GCA_016617825.1 Platyplectrum ornatum | reverse complement strand
ATCTCTGAGAGACTTATCCCAGAATCTCCTGGAGACTTATCCCAGAATCTCTGAGAGACTTATCCCAGAATCTCCTGGAGACTTATCCCAGAATCCCCGAGAGACTTATCCCAGAATCTCCTGGAGACTTATCCCAGAATCCCCGAGAGACTTATCCCAGAATCTCCGGGAGACTTATCCCAGAATCTCCGGGTGACTTATCCCAGAATCTCCGGGAGACTTATCCCAGAATCCCCGGGAGACTTATCCCTGAATCTCCGGGAGACTTATCCCAGAATCTCCGGGAGACTTATCCCAGAATCCCCAAGAGACTCATCCCAGAATCTCCGAGAGACTCATTCCAGAATCTCCGGGAGACTTATCCCAGAATCTCTGGGAGACTTATCCCAGAATCTCCGGGAGACTCATCCCAGAATCTCCTGGAGACTTATCCCAGAATCTCCCGGAGACTTATCCCAGAATCTCCCGGAGACATCCCAGAATCTCCCGGAGACTTATCCCTGAATCTCCCGGAGACTCATCCCAGAATCTCCCGGAGACTCATCCCAGAATCTCCGGGAGACTTATCCCTGAATCTCCTGGAGACTTATCCCAGAATCTCCGGGAGACTTATCCCAGAATCCCCGGGAGACTCATCCCAGAATCCCCGGGAGACTTATCCCAGAATCTCCGGGAGACTCATCCCAGAATCCCCGGGAGACTCATCCCAGAATCTCCGGGAGATTCATCCCAGAATTCCAACCTCGTCTTTCAGTATCAGGGGTAGAGAGTGATTTTTAATGTATATAACTGCCTCAGCCCGATCAGTGCAGTTATTGGACGAGGTTGATTATGTCAAGCCCAACCCGTTCATAGAAAATGTAAGATATACCGTTCAAGGGGTGGAACTTTGGGTGTGATTTGCATAAACCACGCCCTTTGCCCCACCCACATGGCATCATCTATTTGGTTTCTCCCAGGAGTGGGAAGCCGGAAGTTGGCGACTCTACGTAAGTGCGGTATCAGGCCTCGCATGTGGCCCAGTCCTAGCAGGAAAGTCCTGATTTCCAATGCTGTGCATATACAGGCCGATCAGATGGTTTTGGATGACGCTTATATCATTCATGCTTGTTTCTTGTAAAGGTTTCCTGCAGTGGAGTAGTGAGCGAAAGGTTTAAAGGATATTAGCATAAGAAGATTTACTCGCCTTAGGCTTGGATGTCATTCATGGTGAAGCTGGCTGGATTGTTTGCTATAAGTGGGTAGAGTTGGCTTCTCGCGGGAAGACTTAGGTAGGTATCAGCAGCAGGAAGTGACCCCTCCTTGGTTGGTGGAAGATTCGCTCCCTCCTCTGTTATGTAGCTTGTTTATCTTATGTTTTCTTATTTTTATTGTGGTGGTGAAAAGCAGGTTGGTTTGGTGATATGTCGTTGGTAACGCTGTAACGGGGTGGTTAGCCGAGACCTCGTGGATATTTTGGAAGGTTGTTAAAGTAGCCCAGCCATGGCTCTACTAATGCTTCCAGGTTCAGTATTTGGCTCCTCCTAGGGACTGCAGCAATATATACCTTCTATTTGACGTATATATAACTGTCTTCTTTACTCTTTTTTTCCCCACAGTCTTTGTGGTTCCACTCTCTGTTTCGCCTCTTCCCCTCCATGTTTTCTACTGTAGTTTTGGTGCTAGGTGTCCTCCATTATCTACTTTTTGATTGTACGATTGTTGTGCTGGGGTTATTTATCTTATACCATGGATCCCTCTCATGCTATTATTGTACCTGTATTTCCAGATTTGCACATGTTTATCTGTTTTCTCATGTACTACTTTGTACTGGATGTTTCTCTTTGTGTATATTCGATTAAACACAGATTAGACAGAAAAAAGTAGTCCAGCCAAGTTTTTCTGCATCTTGGGCGACCCATGATTGTGTGGTGCTAAAGGAAAGATTATAAAATAGTAAACTTTCGGTATACACCCTGCCCCCTCCGGTCCCACGATTTTGTGAAATACCATAATGTTGTATACCAACCCACTTATACATCCTGACCCACTTATACACCCCAAGTGGGTCGGTATACACCATTATGGTATACAGGCACCTTTCCCCGGTAATCTGTGTCCCCTCTGGACTGAAGGAGAACATTTTTCACAAAATTGCGGGACCGGAGGGGGCAGGGTTTATACAAGGGGGCGGGCTTAGCACCATACCTGCACTTACAAAATACCCACTTTGAGCCCTGGTCCAGAATACATGAGTATGTTTTATCAGATAGGAGCCACATGGCCCATCCAGTCTGCCCCGTTGTGTATTTATTATATGGTTGATAACAAAATCATTTATGTTTTGATTTTTTTGGCCAAAATCAACATCACTTTAGGTTTACAGCAGTTTGATCCATTGTGAATCTCCACATTCAGCGTATAAATAAAATGAATTTGATTTAGTAAATCTGTTGACCCGCAAGTAGCCTCCCATGTATTCCTTTATTGGTGATTACAGGGGAAGGGTGAGGGATACAGACATTGTACCAATGGAACGTTTAAAGAAATACCCATCACACCAGCAGATACAAGATTTTTCATTTATTATAGAAAAAAAATGTTAATGCAGTTAAAGTTTTTTAATTTTTTTTTTTTTTTACACTTCTAGATTCCATAAAACAAGTCCAGAGAAATTAGGATGCTGAAAGCATGCAGTCTGCATTTTCTTTGTTAAATGTTCCTTTTTTTTCACAAAAATAACACCACTTTTTGTATCTCTGTAAGCCACTAAAGCAAAGGAAGAGCAGAGCATGCAACACTTGACACCTTTGCATAGTCAATTTTTTTTTTTACCCAGCATGCCTTGTCGAATGCTACACATATTCATAGATAAAAGTAGAAAGGGTTAATCAGCAATTATAAAACGAAACGAAAACAAAACAAAAAAAAAAAACATACAAATTTTTTTTGACTGTTTTGGTTTCGTAAAAGGCAGAATTGATTTCCACAGTCAAGTTTCAAATGTTCAGCTTTGGGTACAACTGTTTCACGACAATAGCATAACGACTTCAAAAAGGTGGAATTTTATTTTTTACACCGACTAAAATCCTGCGATGACTTTGCTGAGAGGATTGCTTGTAATTATGAATAAAAAAAGGCGTATTATTCTATATATGATCAGTAACTCCTCGATAGATTCTTTAATATACATTAACATCTTTTCACAATCTACTTACATATGTGCTCTTGATAAAACGTACCCATCCAGTGGAGGCAGCCATTGTGTGTTGCTGAGAATGCGAACTAACTGATAACAGACTGAATCCAGAGTTGCGCAAAGGGGGTGTTTTCCGATTGCTCAGGTCACAATACTCCTGTGTATAGATCATAGTGCATGTGCGAGCGCTATAGTCCCAGGATGCATCTGGAACAGGGTTCTGTCCTGGAACAAGGGCAGGAACGAATGCGGAAAACTTTGCTACGTATAATATATTTTGACAAACAGCGCTCAGCACTTATACATGGGAGTGACAGGTGCTATTTCAATGCACACTCATTGCAGTGGGGGCAGCTGTCACAGGCTTCCCTCTCCTCTGGGCCCTGTACAGATGTGATACTTTATAATGTTTCTAAATTACCGCCATGATGCTGGATTTATCTCCAGAGCATGCTTATATGCTTTCACACCATGCTGTCAGTAACTCTGAAAAGTTGCAGTTCCATCAGTAACAGCTAGGTGGCGCTATCAATGCAGATCATAACCATTGTCAATGGCAGGACAACCTGTGTGCTGTTACACATTAGTGCAGCTTTACGCACATTTCCCAAAATGAACATGTGGTAGAGCCAGCCATGCACACCCCGACATGACCGTATTTTAGAAAGTGTCACATCTGTAGTTACCCCCTGATTAGATTTCACTATACACAGGCTGAATTCTCAGGGATATTCATTCACACACAATGGCTGGCTGTAATCAGTGGGCTCACGGTAATACATCTGTGTTTACATCACTCCATATTATAGTCCAAGGCAACCAAGTATGTGCGTGTAGAGCAAAATAAAATATAATCATCTAATAATATATTATATATTATAAATAATAAAATATTCAGATCCCGCAGTTCATCATCACAATGACCATTAAATGACATTAACCCAGGAGACACGTTCATCTAGAGATAACAATGTATAGATTTGTTTATGGGTCTTCTTTTTAAATATTCATTATCAAAAACACAGCTGCCAAACGTCTTTTCTTTTGTAAACTAATTGTTATCTTGTGCTAATACAAATGTGCTTTATTAACTGTGTTCAGAGTATATATATATATATATATATATATATATATATATATATATATATTATATATATATATATAAGGGTGTGTATACATTTTCAGATGGCTAAAAGAATTCCGGTTACATGGACACATTGGGGCAGCCATATTTTGGACCACTAGGAAATAGGATCCTACATCATTTACCCTATCTAAGGGGGGACACAGCGACAAACCGACTAAAATGCAGAATGAACACGAGACGTCAAAACAGAAGTGGTGATGGAAGTAGGATCATTTCGAAGTGTCCCCTCATGATCCCTAAAGACATTGTTATATTGTCATATCTTATAACTTCCTACTTCCTACATATTATGTACTCCTAGTTCCTATAAAATATATATATATATTTGCATAGCAACCAATCATATGTTTGAACAGCCCAGTGCAAATTAGCTAATATTTGACTGGTCACTATGGGCTACATGGTTTTTCTTCTGCACTGTATTAATAAACTATTTGATCTATATTATATAATATATAAAAGTGAAATGTAGGACTTTGGCCTAATCTTGTTTTTTTTGCTTAATGTTACTTTTATTGCTTACAAGTTTGGGTTTGGCCTGAGTTCTGGGTAAGGGGCTTCCTGGGATCTCCACTGATCTTTTTTAATACAGAAAACATATTGTTCTTCATGTTTTAACTAAAGTCACTGTTGATAAAGGGTCTGGTTCTCATTGCTTTATCCGCTCAAGAGGGTAGTTAACTAAAAGAGCTACAAAAGATAAATGGTGGTATACTCATAGGATCAGATCCAGCACTATTGACTTACATGTGAGTGGGTAAAACCATGATGAATTGCAGGGGGGGTAGAATGAATGTCAGTGTGTGCATGCAGGGAGAATACTTTATTGTTGCATGTTGCACACAGATACTGACCAGCGTTACTGTTACACTGTTATTACACTTGGGCTGGAAACATCATCTCTCACCTATAATAATGTTTGCAACTAATGACATTTACCTCCCCTGCAATTCAACATGGTTCTGCCCACTCGCTGGTCACGCGTAAGTCAATAGTACTGCAGTCTGGATCTGGTCCATGGTAATGAAATATGTTCTAAAATAAAATAGATAAATAATTGATTGCTATGAGCTATAAATGTGACCTAATCTTCTGTATACTCTGAGATAACTGAGCTAAAACACTATTGATAATACAGAACCTATATTTATCGAAGGGTTTATAAATGAATTGTCATGAGAAAAAATATCATTCAAATAATTTTTTTCTGAAGATAAAAGAAATGAGTCTCTTTAATTAACTCTATGGTGAAAACGGTATATGTATTTGGGTTTTCTTTCTAGAGCATGTCACCTAAATACTTACCTCGATATATAATGGGAACTTTGATGTTATATGTATATATAGATTAGCAGGGCAGGTTTCATGTATTATGATACTCCTTTAAATGTAATATAAATTATACAAAGCTGTAAGGCGAACAATGTCATCATACAAGCAGAATGTACATCTTCTATATGAGGTCTCAGTATAACTTCCCTGAAGAATGCGTCAATTTGCCAAATGAAAAAAAACAACAACTTTCTTATACCTATAACTGTGTTTTTGGTAGCACGGATGGTTCAGTGGTTAGCTCTTGTGCCTACCAGGGCTGAGGTCATGAGTTCAATTCCTGGACATGACCTTATCTGTGTGGAGTTTATATGCACTCTGTGTGTCTGTGTGGGCCTGGTCTCCGGGGATTCTGGGAGCACTGCCCGATTTCTGGGAGTCTCCTGTGATTTCTTTGCATTGTCTACGTTAACGTAAACTTAATCTGATTAAGTTTACGTTAAAACTATATTTGCAAATTGTCGGCAACCAATTAAAGGAAGATAATATACCATTCTCAGCAAGATGAAGCTGACAAANAACCATATATAACTGCACCTATAAGAAGCCAATATGTCACATGCAATAAAATAATGAATCATAAATCAATTAAATTAACATTATTCAAGATTTGTGGGTCTGAACTTGCTGCTCCATGAAAACAAATCAGCATTATGCCCATGACAGATTACAAACCAAATAATCAATCATTTATGTGTAGTTACATGATAATTGGGGGCTGGATATGAACCTTTTGCCTGTAAGTTGGAGCATGTTACGTATTACACCTCTGCATGCCTCCCAACATGTGGGTGGCCGATAGCGGGTTGCATTAAGTCCCGCCCCTGGTCCACAAAGACCCGCCCCTTCTTTCACCGTGGCTGCGGCAAATTTTAGCTCAAAGTTTAGCGTGACAGTCACCCAAAAGTGGGAGTGTCCAGCTAAATTCAGGACACTCAGATCCTCCAACATGACCCATTCCACCAGGTACATAATACTCCGCTCCTGGGCTTTCAGCTGTCACTCACCTGGTTATAACGAACTAACTGATGTCTGAGTAATGTAACAATGGTGGTTACCATAGTAACTGATGTCTGAGTAATGTAACAATGGTGGTTACCATAGTAACTGATGTCTGAGTAATGTAACAATGGTGGTTACCATAGTAACTGATGTCTGAGTAATGTAACAATGGTGGTTACCATAGTAACTGATGTCTGAGTAATGTAACAATGGTAGTTACCATAGTAACTGATTGCTGGAAGTTCCAGAACAGAGTATTTTGTACCTGGTGGAATGGGTCATGTTGGAGGGTCTGGGACACTTGGGAGGTAGGCCTGTGTCCCTCCTTCATGCTACTGCTCACATGTCTCCTCAGCTCATCCACACAGAAACAGTTACATAAAACTACAATTTGAAGCCCTTCTCCAATATATCCAGATAAAAGGCTGTTTAAGAACCACAACATCACATACCAACAGGAAGGTTCAATACGAGATCAGCACCTATAAATGCACTTTGATGTATAAAAAGCACCCAGTTGGCGTAAATCACGTATTATGCTAAATAAAGGCAAATTACCTATAATTCCCACCACTTATTATCTAATTATGCCCATCGCAACCAATCAGATTCAAGCTCTCATTTTCATTTCACATACTGGAGAATGTGAGCTTGAATCTGATTGGTTGCTTTGGGCAACACCTCCACTTTTCCAACCCCGCAGCTTAGTCCCAAATATTGATATACTTTTCCCCAATCTCTGTAATAGATTTGCTATAAGGTCAAGACAAAACATGTTCTTGAGTTTTCCATACTTAAAAGTAATAGTATTGTTAAATGATTGTGATAGTTAGAAATGAATAATAAGAAAGATTAATAGAAGAAGAGAAGGCTTCATGTGGTTTAACATCAGTAAAACATTTGTCGTATAGTCCTGCGACAACTATATTTTTGTACATTCATCTCTTATTGTAATTAAATGGATTTAATTTTGGCAAAAGAATCAAGTTGCCGGCACACGAGTCACTGATGTATATTCTATGTATGCGGCACTACAATACAGCCTGTGCCTTACAAATCCTTACCATTCCCATTCCATTACCATTGACTTCTGAATCTACTCTACTCTATTTAATGGTTGTAATGTTTAATATTTCTATGCGACATGGTTAAACCTCCTTTACCTGCTACATTCCCATATTGATTAAAAAAATGAGTCTTTTCACCACAATGATATTGCTGTACACTATATATAGCCGTGAAACAACATCCACATGAATTTTGTATTAAATGTCTGGTTAAATAGCCTATTAGATATTGCTATTGTAGTCCAGAGCATTGTATATTTATGTCATTGGAATCATTAGGGAGAACTATCATGGGGTAAAAGTCAACATTTGTTTTGTTAAACTTTGGCATATACTTTTGGCAGTGGTTGTTTAGTGGAAATTTAGAAGTAGCTGTATGGACATTTAGAAGTGGCGGTATGGAAACACTGAATATAATAGAAGTCAATGGAGATTGGTAGTTTTTCAATTACACCAGTGGGAGAAGTGCTGGTATGGCATACCCCCGTATACACCCCCACTTCGAACCCTGCATTTGGGAATATGGTAATTAAAGCCAACATTTTTCAGTTCTATTGATCATGCACCTAATGTCAAAGGTGGGAGATTAGTTTATTACTTATAAAGAATCTGTCTTTATATGATATATATATATATATATATATATATATATATATATATATATATAGGTCACAAGTTAATATCTCAGTAATATGCACAGCAGGTACAAATGTGAGGTAAATTCCTTCCAAAAATCCAAATTAAAAATTTAGCGGCCAAAATATTGCAAATTAAGCTCCCCCTAAAAATATATTTATATCTATGATAAATTCCCTTTTTATAATTTACAATTTACATTGGTAAATACAATTATGTTTATCTAGCTTTAATATTTAGTTCTGTCATCAAGTGAAATATATCATTTAGTCACTTGGAAGATTTTTTACTAACAATTTAAGAAAAATAATATAATTACATACAATATGATGCCTGAGTCATATTTGTGTCACTCGATTTACTTAAATATTACCTACATTTGTAAAATTTTGCTTCATTATAAAATAATTTAAATATATCTTCATTGAAGTCTACAGAGCAACGTGCATGTCACATTTCAAACATATGAACTAAAGTGGAAAAAAATGGATCATACTAATTTAGGAAATGCAACGCAGCAGAATGGGGGGGGGGAACGCTGGACCCGAAATATAGAGAATTTTTGAATGACCTAACAAAAGGCGTCCTTACTGGGTGGACCATGAGTCAGCCAGGGGAATCTAAATGTCCTAAAGACACATTTGCACATGTGCTGCATGGACAAAGCGGTTGTGGTTATTTGATAGGTCCCAGCAGACAACAGAAATGCAATGGCTCCTAATTTTTATCCCAACCCTCCCCTTACACTACTCTAAACCTTTATTCCCTGCAACCTAACCCCTAACCCCATAGACAACAAATTGACGACGTCATAACCCTTGTAATAATTCTTATCCTAACCCTCCTCGTCCACTACTCTAAACCTCCATTCTCTGTAGCCCAACCCCAACCTTTACCTACCCATACCCTAAGCCCCTAGCTGCTTCCTAACCTTCCCCTTCTATGCTCCATGCCCTCTGCGCTGCCAGCCCTAACCTACCCTATTCGACACAGTATTTTGAAATAGATAGAGCCGACATTAAGCTGTCCCAAACTAAAGCCAGGTACACATATGCAAATTTCAGATCTATAAGTCCTCCAACCATCTAGATACTGGATAACTGCGCATGTATGCAAAGAGTGGGTGTTGCAAATAGTCTGATTTATTAAAGTATATTAAGTAAAACAGAGCCCCCCTGCCCTATATAGGTATTATTATACCATTCAATTAGAAAAAAATTAAAGAAAAACCAAACTGCAATGCCAAAATATCACGCTAGCTAGTATATTATGTCTTGGTATTGGTTCACAATACATATGTTAGTGTTGTATACAGCCAACACTGGAGTAAAAGTCCATGGCATCTATTTACTAAACTGCGGAGTGGAGATGTTACCAATGCAACCAGTCATGTTCCAACTCTCAGTTTCCTATTACATACTAGATAATGTCATATAAAATCTTATTGGTTGCTAAGGGCAACATCTCCACTTTACATTATCGGCAGTGTAATCAGTAGCCCCGTACGTTTGTCAATGGAAGACTTAATAATAATAAACAGAAGTTTGGCTTTTCATTTAGATAATACTATAGAACGGTGGGTTCATTTTTAAACAGCTACAACGTTAAATACGTATGCTATCACAGAATAAAATATTTAGCATATCATATGCATTTCAGTGCATTGCTGGGAGTGACGGGGAAAAAAACAAACACCCAAAATGGTGAGACATAAAAAAACTGTTCCCTGGTTTCTTATTAGTTAGCTATTTCTTGCACCGGTCCCAGACCCTCCAACAT
>JABWIB010012634.1:0-10981 GCA_016617825.1 Platyplectrum ornatum | reverse complement strand
TTGGCCCCCTTGCCCTGACCTGTTTGCCACTGCACAGGCCAGGACAAGATGAAACATGCCTCCCTCAGCCATGTTTTGTATCACACATGTATTGGGTTACACAACATGAGCAATTTATATAGTGCAATCAATTTGCAATCAGGGTATGGTTACTGAAATGGATCAAATCGAATGAGCGCAAATTCTGGACAAATCGACCGTCGAATATGGAAATCCCGGGTTTAGTAAATCTACATGTGAAGGCAGTTGATATAATTTTTTCGACGTTTCGATTTGACTTTTGCGGCAGAAATTCGAAATGTTGAATGTGATTAAAATTTGGATTTCAAATAAATTGCGCCTTTGTAAATGCTTAAAATGAAAATTCGACGACGAAATCGAAGGAAAAAAATCACATTCTCAAATTCGAGCCTTAGTAAATATACCCCTCAGTGTTCATTGTTACCACCGCAACTAAGTATAACTAGGTACTATCAGGCTGCTTATTGAAAGCTGTGAGATTGCCTCTGAAATGATCCCCAGCTATTTGTAGACTTGTGTAAGCTTGAAAAGAGCTAAGGAAAGCTGAAGCCAAACATTGAAGCAAGTTAAGGGTTAATTCTTTAATGGTGAAAAATTAATTCTGTGAATAGTAATAAGCAATGAAATATTAGAAATGACAGATACATTTTAACAGAATTTATTAAAACTTTTGCATTTATAATATAGTACATGTAGGTAAACTGTCAAACATATATCACATTACAAATTAGTAAACATTTTCTAAAATGTGTTAATCAGCAGAATGTGATCGACGATATCCCAGTCTTCGATGACTGCGATGATGAGAAATGCTGGGTACACATTAGATTATCTTGTCAATCAAAACACAAACGACCCTTTCAGCAGACATCTGTTCAGTGTGTATTCATCAAACATGCTGCAGATTATAAGTCTGTGGTCATTTGATTTTTTGTTAGTAGCTTCTAATATTTGTGATCAACAATGTCTGATGTCTGCAGTGTTTGCTAAACATACGATCTTCAAAGCAATCATTCCCATTGGAAATCCAGTATAAATCCACCTTGTGGACGAGTATGTCATTGCAGCATATTACTGCAGCAAAGGTTTCTGGGATAATTGACAGACAGGGACCTCTGCAGGTGCACATCTTTAGAAGATGTTTCAATCAGCAGATTGTCTGCTAAATGTAAGTATCATGCTGATGTGTTCCCAGATTAAGGGGGGTATTCAGTAAAGGGCGATTTGGGGAGGGATTCGAAATCGCCAAGGCTTGGGGATTTGTAGTATTCAGTAACTGTCTATTTGATGTGGCGATTTCAAATCCATGTCGAATGGGGTTGATTTGATTTGGGGATTTGAGCTGAAAGCCCCATCAATTTGGTATGGATTCGCAGGGATTTGCCCAAATCCACAGGGGGATTTGAACATTACCTCATCATTGTCAAATCCTTTCTACTGCTGTAGTACATTGATCAACAGGCAATTACCTGGCACAATAATACAGGGTCAGCAGTGTCTGTTTTGTGTTACGTAAGGTTTGGATAACATATAAATGAAAAGGTAAAATTTTTGTTTGAGAGAAAATAAAGCAATATGGTTCCTTAGAATGGACGCACACAATTATTCCATTAAAGTCCAAATAATGAGACAGCAAAAAAAAATAACTTTTTTTAAATTTAAATATAAAATCGTAGTATATCCATAATAGATTAAGCAAAATATGAAAAATACAGAAGGTGTAAATAAAGTGCTGAAACAAGTGTTTAAAAAAATATTAAATAGATGAAGCTCCCAGGGGGTTTAATATTTCTATGTATTACAGTATGAATGGATACAGAGCTAAATTAAATTAATAGTCACCTTCTATTGATCTAAGCCCCTATGGTGGAATATTGTGGGTCCCTGTTTCAAGCACACTGGCAGGACCAGTATTACATGCATATACAGGTTCTTCTCTGGCTAATCAGTCTTTATACGATTATGCTCAGCAAAGAGTCCCCAACAAATACAGATGCAACATGACATTAAAAATGAAAAAATATAAAAATATACAAAATAAATAATGGACACACTAGGTTCATTCACAATCAGCACACAATGTAACCGTAATGTAACATAATCACACTTACATGAAACATGTTTTGCAATGAAAATGGATCCTTTAAATAGTGTGTTCCCAGTTAGCAATGAAATGGAAGCCACAGGCCTGAGCTGTAATAAATGCCAGGCTGGATCTGCAATAATATTTAGCATAATGTGGCCAGCACTTGTGGGGTGCTAAGTCTAAAGCTGTCTATAGCAACATGAGAACTAGTTAGATCTTTCTGCATAGTATGGAAAGCAGCAGCCAGATACCATGGAGTGCAACACAATTTTAATATCAAAACATTGTAACACATGTATCAAAAGGTTTTATAACATATAAAAAAGACTGTGCCCAATTCTGTAACGTCTATACCACATTCTTTTCTTATGTTGTGTTGTGGTGAACTAATAGATAGATCAACTTAAAGAGGCAATCATAAAAGAAAAAAGGCAATTCATAACAATACAATATGTCTCTTTTCTTTCCCAATATGTAGGTACTTTTGTTTAAATCACATTTAATCATTTAATCTGCTTCAAGTCTTAATGTAATTCTTTACACATTTTTGATACAGTTGCTGCTATTGTACATAGTTGCAGTTTGTCTTGTGTTTCCAAACCAGTTAATCAGTTTATAACTCACTATTTGGTTATTTACTTATAGGGGTATATTTACTAAGCGGTCAGGGCTGGCCCACCCATTACACCACTTACGCAGCTGCGTAGGGTGCATCGCACAGGGGGCGGGGACAGGCGTGGGCGCGAACTTCTCCCGCTGTCACCGTCCACGTCCTGCTGCCGCCCCTGCAAAAAAAAATTGTAAAAACTGAGGGCGGCCGGTCAGCGGTCATCCCGCCGCTCTCCCTGGTAGTTTTCAAGCGGTGTGACGTCATCATGTTGCGCCGATACATTGTGCGATGACGCCACGCCGTGCATTATGACGTCACCGGGGGCGCGGTGCTATGTCTGCCTAGGGCGCCCCCAGACCTAGCACNGGCTCTGTAAGCGGTGAGATTTCAGTGTGATTGGAAAGTGGGGATGTTGCCCATAGCAACCAATCAGATTTGCAGTTTACACTCTCCAGTGTTTGAAATGAAATAAAAGAGCATGAATCTGATTGGTTGCTATGTGCAACATCCTCACTTNCCAATCTCACTGCAATCTCACNGCTTAGTAAATATACCCCATAGTTTTTTGGTTTCCCCTCCAATAGTAGGTTTTGAATCGCTCTGAATNACCTCTTTATGTTGATCTATCTATTGGTTCACCACAACACTACATAAGAATAAAGCACACATTATCCATACAAACGTGATTAAATTACTGCTTGTCAATCAGGAGTAGAATTAAAGATTGATCCAAAAGTGACACCACATTGTGTTTCTACTCATTGGATATTGTCACCGTCTATTGCTCAACAAAATTTCTTTCTTGGATTCACCTCTTAAAATGCAATTTTGAGCAATATTAAAGCCATAATCAAAAACTCTTATCTTTCATGCANCCAATGTCCAAACAATATATGCAATCAATTTCCAAAAAAGTCCATTGCATAATATGGCCATCATTATACTCATCACCATCCAGGTAGGTTATACATTGGCTTCCCAGATATACGCAGGCTGTGTATACTCAGCTGTTGGTGCTGTAAATAGCAATTACTTAACGCCTTTACCGCGGTCCACCATGTCGCTCACCAGACTGATGGATCGCAACACAATAAGTCACTGCATAACANNAAGGCCTCTATTTACAAAGCCCTTATTGCTTCATTTTTAAGAGATAGTGGCAGTTTTCTGCCCCTATCGCTTCAATTTGACTGGTATTTATTACCCCCTTTTAACATGGCGTTAAACTAGTGAAGTGCCCTTCACCTCCCTTTTCTTCCCACTAATAATTGTTATTAGAGGGAGGAAGAGAGAGGAAAAGCAGGATACTATTCCCGGTGTCTCCCCAGAACAGCTTACCTCCCAACTGTCCCGATTCCAGCAGGACATTTCCGCTATTTGTTGTTAATGAAAATTGTGATCGCCGTGCAAAAGAGGAAGGAGCTGGGCAGTCAGGATGGGGCAGAATCTGGAGTACTTATCCAGAATTATTAGATATTACTTATGTTTAAAAGAGACACACATTTTGTGTTCATGTAAAGTCATTAAATTCTTATAAGTTCATTTGTGACACATACTGTCCAAAATAAATATCTTGTAAAGAGAAAAGCTTTTCTATTAGGTTTCTTACACAATTCTAGCAGTCTGGAAATGATTGTGTAATTATAAGCACTGGTTTCTGTGTGTAGACAAAAGCACAGATATGTGACCTGCCTCTTGTAGGCTGTGCCCTAATGTTATCTCGAGCCAGTTATGTATAAACTACAGAAAGAGAGNAAAACGCAGCATACTGTCCCATAGTCTGCAGCTTTTACAACTTAATCCGACATTATAATGGCAAAGGCAGAATTTGTTGAAGAAATGAGGAAACTATTTGAAGNAGCTAAAAACATTCCACTGGATAAGCTGACATTTACATACAATGATGTCATGTATCCCGCAGCAACATGTGACGTTGACACATTTAATGCTATTAAATCATTTGAGGCAAGAGACGATGATTTGATGCTGGTAGCTTATCCGAAATGTGGTAAGTAATGTTAAACAAGATCCACATCTGGAACTGGTTTATATTTCCTTTTAATTAGTAGTAAAAAATGCATGCATGTCACAGTCTAAAGAAAGACCCGAATCCTCAAATCCAAATTTCATGTGCTTTGATCTTCATGTAACAAGGCAGTGGCAACACTAGGGTCACCTGGTGGGTGGTGTCACTCCNATGGACCTCCTACACATATACACTATTTTAACTATTTCCATACAGTCGTCTGTATATAAAATAAAAAGTAAAAATATATTTTTATTTATTTGATACTGACAATATTGTGTAATATGTGCATATTTGACCCAGTCCAGGTTTTAGCTCTCCAAGACTTCCGCACACAGATTACAGAAGTTGGTAGATATTGCCCCAGCACTTGTAGGATGCACATGAGTTCTATATTTGCAATGGATTTCAGTGAGCACATAGTAAACATGTAAATAAAATACCATAATAGTAAGAATCTTTTTATCAGGANAATGAATACTATTTCCCACCATCCACTTCAAGAAGCCACCACTCAACTAAGACTCCATGGTGGTTATGCTAATTTGTAATGGTTAAGCATTTGCAGTGACTTTTTGTACTGCTGAACGAGCAAGCAACCAATCATGCTCAGCCAATCATGACAGCTGTACCACTGAGCAGTACAAGGGATTGCTTGTTATTTAATGACTTTCTATTTTTACATTCTTTTTTTTTTAACCATCAATAAGTTTTATTAAAGATTTTGCAATCAAATGGGGTACAGAAAAAGGGGAGGAACAATGGGGTACATAGCAATGCAATACGAAACATTACAGAGGAACATCAAATTCAAAGCTCCCAGGAAGGGGAGGGGGAGGGGGGGACATGGGAGCCAGACAAGGGTATGAGAACAGAATGTAACAAGAGACCACATAACTAAAGAATCACAGAAGGACATATATGGAGTCATAAAGGTAAGGGACTTAATCCCCACTAACTGGAGATGTACAGGATTGAGGAGAGGAGTACAATTGGACAGCGGGGTCAGGAGTCACCCCACCTCCAAGGTCATTGGACACAAACTCTGACCACGGGAGCCATCGGACAAGGAGAGATGTTCCCCCGAATGAACCAGGAACAACCCACGTCATAACTGAATTGAATTTTGGACCTGACTTTAGACAGGGAGGGGGGGTTGGGGTTCTTCCAAAGCTGAGCTATGGCAGCCTTCAGTCGCAATCATGATATGGCCCATGACGTATCAGTTGATAACCAGCTATTTTTACATTCTTTTCTCTTCTCGAACCTCCTGTTGTTTCTTCACTCATCTGTTTTCTCCACTCACTGACAGTGTAAGATGCAGTTGATGCAGACTGGATGCAGAGTTACATACTATTAACTTACAAGCAAGTGGGCAAAATCATGTTGAATTACAGGGGAGTATTAGAGTTGAGAGATGATGCAATAAGCAAAAGCAAAGTATTCACCCCATGCAAACAATAACATTCATTTTACCTCCCCTGCAATTTAATATGGTTTTGCCCACTCGCTCAAAAGTTCAATGGTATGTAAGTCTGGATTTGGTCCAATGTCTCTAGGTGAGAGCAATCGCATACATTGGTATCATTGGCTTCATGTGTCACTGACCCATTAAGTGATTTTAGGCGGCCAACTATAGCGTGCAGCTGGCTGAGCGGTCAGCAGGNTGGCAGTGATACAAAAAAAAGCAAAATACATTTAGTACATTTTTTTTTAAAAAAGTATAAATTGGGTGGGTGGCAATATTTTAATAATAAGAGGAGTTCCTCCTCCCTGACACCCTCCTTGGTTAGTTTTTAAGGGGCATGACGTCATCATCATCATCATTACGTCATTCGAACTGGACTGGGTGCTAGGTTTTGCCTTGAGTGNCCAGAAACCTAGCACCGGTCCCGNATGATAATACGATCTAAGGGGCTNATCCAGACCTGCATATCCTCCTAGAAAACAGGCAAATGTGCAGGGAAAACCATATTTGCTGATGAGGAGATCGGCTACACACACAGACTGCTCTGCGGATTCTTACCAATGAAAACAAACATCAAGCAGATGGAAACGCAGACTCTGCTCTTTTTCCATGCGTTCTGTCCAGAGGTGCCTGATTCTGCTACAGCAGGCACTTCTGGATAAACTGGAGCGGCTACTAAATCTCTGAATCCAATCTTAAGTGCCCAGGAACAAGGGGAAAATCGCTGCTGAGGATCTGGTTCAAAATAACTAATGCCATAGAAACCTTGACGTTCGAGTACTCTGAAGATTAGATTTCAAAAGGGCATACCAGGGAACATAGGAAGGACTATGAAATATTAAATAAATAATAACAAGTTATAGCTTTGTCTGATTGCTGTCTTATCTTCTCAGGGTCCAACTGGACTATGTCATTATTACATGACATGGTGCATAAAGTTCACAATAAGGATCCATCACCTGTAAATCCACCGATAGAATTTAAGACCTTAAACAAATTTGAGGTATGTATAGCATGAAAATCTTATTATGCTAAAGCAGAACAATTAAAAACCATACAGACCACTCCCCCTGTGCATACAGGAATACCCATGTTTACCTCTACCTTAAGGGTGGTGCAGAAAGCTAGACGGATTAATTATATGCAAACCACCCTTCTCCTACTATCTGTACTATCAGTATGCATAATGCTTCTTTCCACCCCACTGCCGGAAACACTGCAATATTACGAAAGTCTAATCCGTAATGATTGCTTCCTAACTGAGGGNGCCAAAACCAACACAATTTCGTAATCTGATCCAGTATTTAGATAGACAAGAGATTGGTAATACAAGGGTAAAAAAACAAAAAACAATCATTAACACTATTTCTACTCTTGTGATAAATATTATGAAACAAAACCAAAAAAACAACCTGTTTTCTTTATGAGCACAAGCCTCCAGTGATTCCCAAATAAACTTTACAGATCATAAGTCCATAGTTCTCCCTTAAGAGAGAACTGCTGTAAATAATAAACCAGAATATCCAAGTCCATCAATGTGATGTCATGTCTGTAAAACTAATAACAAAGTAAAGTCTTATAAAACAAATGTTTTTGCATAATTTTTTTAAATAAATATTTTGCATTGTTTAAGAGGTCCTCAGAAACATTTGCACTGCCATCACAACTACTGAATAAGATCTGCTAGAAGATTGTGCAGTATTTTCTAAAAAAAAACAAAAACTAAAACACTATGGCCTACATTTACTAAGCGTGGAAATTTCAGGGGGATGGGGAAAAGTGGGGATATTGCCCATAGCAACCAATCAGATTCAAGCTCTCAGTTTCATTTTACATACTGGGGAATGTGAGCTTGAATCCGATTGGTTGCTATGGGCAATATCCCCACTTTTCAATCTTTTAAATTTAGGCCAATATGTTAACTCACTGATTCAATTGTTATTTATTCTGGATTATTTTATCTATGTTATCTTTGACAAAATATGTTTTTGTTATTGGTAAGGCTGTAGGATCCTCAGTAGTTATCAGGGTAGGGTGCGGCATAGTCAGTTTTTCTCCCTATTTGCTATCTGTGATTTAGTGATACAAAATTCTACGACTATCAGACTGCTTTGTTGGGAGCTGGAAAACCATAGATGTGTAACAGGTTCTTAACTTAAAATAAAGTTTTAAAGAATAGGGAAGTGAATAAGGGTACACATATATGCAAGATGAAAGGGTTTAGAAACTACAAAGCCACCATGCCAATTTAAAGAGTGAATATTTATGCACACACACAGACACAACGGAATGATAGTAGTTTTTATTATCTCTGCTTTCGATAATCTTCAGAGGCTGTTTTTTTTACTCAATGCTCAATTGNAAGCAACAATAATAAAGAACAAATACTTTATAAATAATAATCTACATTAATAGAATTACCCCAAATCACTGAATAAACTATTACTAAGGGCCGGATCCAAAATGTACTGATCAGCATTTATGCAGGTTCCTAAAAACATGGCATCAGTTATATTGTTTTCCATTTTATATAGGTTAAATGTTTCAGAATATAATGTATATTTCAGAAAATACAGGCTGAACCTTCGCCACGAGTCTTGACGACACACTTGCATAAAGATAATATACCACAACCATTCTTTGAGAAGAAAGTAAAGGTGAGCTGTTTTCTACTTTCCTTTATGTTGAGTTTGAATACAAGAAGTTAGTAACAATAGCTCATTCCCAGTATGAGATATTATATTTTTATTTTTATAATGTATTTATATGATTATTGTACTGTTTTTGTCTATTGTTGTGTGAAGAAAAGTGTATACATTTTTATACCAACCGGTCTTTGGAATTCATTTTTCAGTCACTGTTATTAGACCAGTGGTTAGAACAGTATATATTATGTCACACCGCATTAATAAACTATTTTCATGTAACCTATGTAAAGCCAGGTAACGATACAGTGGTTTACAAGCACGTTCTGAACATGATGGTATTGTTTTGATTTGTTTTTTTTATATCAGATGCTGGTGTTGTTTCGGAATCCAAAAGATACAGCAGTGTCTCTATTTCACTTCTACAATAAAAATCCATTGCTTCCCACATATGATAGCTGGGATAACTTCTTCCCAGACTTCATGGCTGGAAAAGGTATTTTATAGAACTGAAAAGATTATATGATATTGATTTTTCCTGTTTGACAGTTCTCTCTGGACTACATTATATATGGCCTTCGCAAAGATATTAAATGAGTTAAACATAGATTGTACAATTGTTGTCTTCTATTGAAGAGTGTTTGAAAGAAGGACCATAATTAGGGAGCAATATAAGAGTAATAGTAGTACTTAAACTTCATTGTGTCTACAAATTACCAAACACAGAATCAGCTTAAGTGATTTTTGTAATGATTTTTTTTGGCTCATTTTAATATATTCATTCATTCCTCAACATATCAAATATACCCTTTGGTGTCTGTTATTGCTTAAGGTTAACATACAAAATACTAAACACTTCTGGATCTGCATTACACACTTTCCCAGTGGCCCTGAATACCANTAAAGCAATGAATGTCTGCAAGACGAGCAAATTACTGAAGTGGAATGGATAGGATTGTGTAGACACCGAAACAGCAGCAAGTTTATGTGTAANTTTTTGTAAATTAATCTTCAGAGANGTTTCAGAAATTAAACTATTTCTTTGGTTTCCATATTTTAGTTATCTGGGGATCCTATTTTGATCATGCTATTGCTTGGAACCATCATTCAGATGAAACCACATTTTTCATAACCTATGAAGAGATGAAAGCGGTAAGAAAATGAACCTGTGNTTTAAATTGATGTTATGGGATTGAGAGAGGAAACTGATTATACTATTTTACAGGACCTAGAGGCGTCAGTAAAGAAGATATCAGACTTTTTGGGGCTTCCTCTAACTGATGAACAAGTGAAGCAGATTGCTGACAAAGGGACATTTAAGTCTATGAAGGAGAACTCCAAACAAACACATGGACATTTTGGAGACATTGTATTTAGAAAAGGTACAAGTATCCTGCTATATGTTATATTTGTTATATTTATAGTTTTAGTGTTATTATCTATAGAAGATCTATAGATCTTCTCACAACACGCCATGGGTCAGTTAGGGTGCCACTGCCTGAGAATAATAAGCATTTTTTTATTTTTGAATAAAGATATTATTTTCTAAGGGCTTTTGTTATATTTTCTGTTTAAATAATTTATTATATTTAAAGAATACTCAAATGACAGCAAATAAAAGCAACAGAAACTATAAAGATTCTTTTGAAACATGAAACGTGTATAGGCAGCTACATTACACTTTAGAGCTCAGCCTATTTGCTTATAGAGGAACATAAAGTATTGTAAAAAAAAAAAAAAAAAAAAAAAAAAAGGTTCATACCTGACAGCATTTCATGTTACTTTGCAAAGTAAATATTTTTTTTTCTCATTAAATAATAATAATCTTTCATTAAATACCTTTTACCTTTTTTCCAGGGGATGTTGGGGATTGGAAAAATCATTTTTCTCAAGCACAAAGTCAAGAAATGGATGCAAAATTTGAAGAGCGTTTAGCAGGGACAAAAATTGGAAATTTGTTGAACTATAATATGCACTGTAAATGGTAAAATAATGTCATTATTTATTTTTCTATTTTCATGATTAATTTGAATATGCAAATTGCTAAACGTGATTAGAGTTGAAAGAATACGTTTTGTTGCTCAATTTATAAATTAAACATAAAGCTATAAAGTTTGTGAATTCT
>JABWIB010012627.1:3125-16354 GCA_016617825.1 Platyplectrum ornatum | reverse complement strand
AGACCATCTACTATTCTCCATATTGTACAATGGCCATCAGGAAGATACACGTTTTTGGAACCAAACTAAAAACCCCAGATCAAGTCACCTCTCCCAATAAAACAGAATAATGAGACACCCTATAAAGGTTCCTATTAGTCCATTTGAACCTTTTCATGTGTTTCTATGATGCAAAATATCATGTCCCTTCTCTAGAAACTTTATATCAGAAGAAAGAATGACCAAGTCATGTTATTTCTGAATCTACTGGATGAGCTCCGTGTACTTAGACACTTCATGGGTCATATATTAAGCACTGCTGCCGTTATAGTGGGAAATAGTCGTAATCCTGTCGTAACCTTTGGTTATCTTCTACAGATCGCGTGTGGCCAGCGCCTGTCCACCTAACTCCCATGAAGACAAGATCNTCTCAATAACAGGACATTCTCTAATACACCAGAGAGACGAGGCCCCGGGGTTATGTCCCTCACACTGGATTATGGACATAGAACATGTCTATTCCTCTGCTCCGCATTCCACAGAGAACTTTGTATAATCCACCCTCAATGGACCCGCTTATAGCAGTGCATGCTGATTATATGAGGATAATGATATTATACGACCATACCATGTCATCCCTGAATATATCACAGTGTGGATACACAGACGCATTGCTTTTACCAGGAAAGCGAACACTGTGAGACTGATACAGAGCTCATAGTCCAAAAACCCCACACAAGGAATGCGCTTCCCGATGNCTTAATGTTAAGATTTGCCCGAAATTCAGGCGTCTCTCAGACATTCCAGGAGATTCGGTCACCCTGGATAATCTGTAATAATGGCTCTGATGTGTACCCACCACCATGAAGGNTACACAGTGGTATTATTCAGGTTAATCAGTGGCAGTACCCGGCCTTTCCATGTCTGTCTGGAGGTTATGAAGCTCTGATGTAGCAATAAAACNAAAGACCATTAACAGTGAGTGAGGGAATGTGCAGTTACCAGGACCTCGCTGTGCTCCTGTCCCGGCTGTATGAAAGGCAGAGAAGCCCGGAGGAAGGGATTAAGAGTCCACAATAAACTACATATCATATGACCGAACTGCTCAGCACTGCTGTGTCACATGACCTTTTACCTGCTCAGCACCACTGTCACATGACCTTATACCTGCTCAGCACAACTGTATGTCACATGACCTTATACCTGCTCATCACCACTGTGTCACATGACCTTATACCTGCTCAGCACCACACCTATAGTATATGTCATAAAACCTACTTGTTTAACACCCGTGTCACATGACCTTATACCTGCTCAGCACCACTGTCATATGACCTTAAACCTGCTCAGCACCACTAAGTCATATGACCTTATACCTGTTCAGCACCCCTGTGTCACATGACCTTATACCTGCTCTCCACCACTATATGTCACATGACCTACTTGCTCATCAACTTAAGCAAAGAGGTGCTGCAGCAGCTGTGGCCAACACCCAAAAACAAGTGATAGACTTATAATGTCTGAAAAACAGGACAACAACTTCCCAGCTTCTCTGCATCTACTTATCAGTGAATATCATAACACTTACGTCTCCCGGTAGATTAATATTCATACAGAACATTATACTGAATAATAGCTCGGAGCTGGGTGGTTGCTATGGGCACCATCTTATTTCTTCATCTTGAGGCGTAGCTGAATTAACAAAGAAAACAAAATAATGAAAAGTGAGAGAAATAATAATGTACCTGACGTCTTCCTGGGATTCTCTGCACCTTTATTATTTATAAGCCAGTCTTCATGAATAGAGTGCTCCATACAATATAAAGGCGCCNGTAATGCAAAGGTCTGCAAGTCAGGGTCACTTGCCTGGGCCCTTACTGTACATTGCCTATGTAACACGACCCTCAGTGCAATCTTGGTGGATTCATATGAGATACGCTATGCAACCTGGAATACGCTCCCCTCTGGATCGACTCGTGTCTGGGTATATTAGGGCTCGGAAGATGGTGCACTTTATATATGTAGTATATTATGGATCTGGGATTGCATATGGTGTAGATACAGATTCTTCAGATCACCCACACACGGAATACAGGGTTATACAAGTTCCACAGCGTCAGTAAATACAGTACAGCAGCACACTCCACACACCAGAACTACCCATTCCCCCTTCCCCAGTCATGTGTCAAATTCCCAGGCTCAGGTCGGCCCTACCATTAAAGTCCGGAAGGGGGATAATCTGCCATTGGTTGCTCTTTAAGGAGAGTGACAGATAAAGAAATACAGGCTCCCTATTGCCCTCCTTGATGGGTTGGCTCCAAGAGGTCTGGCTAAGTACCAGCGATGTTGTTTTAGAATGAGAAAACCTCTGCGAAGTCTCAGATAGTAACTCATCACTAACCCCCCATCCCAGATATCAACTATTGAACACACATTCCCAAAATTAACCCTTTACCAATACAAATATTAGCATTGGGGCTAAAAAGCACACTACCTTCTGCATACTATGGTTGTGTTGCTGTATCCATCCTGTTTTCTCATTTGCCTCTGCTTTATGTGTNTTAATAGTGGTGTAATTGTGTATGACTATTCTTCTACTTTTAAATACGAAATTGGGAAAGCTGAAAAATAGGCCGCAAGGGTGAGACTCTATGATCTGATCATCATTTTACGGCCATTTACATGGGAACAGTTTCGATGTGCAAAAAAATGAAGAAACCAAAAGTGTATGGATATCAACATGCGAGGAAAGTGGCCAGTGCTGCGCGTATATCACCACCACAGTAGAAAAGGATCTCAGGATCCTGTCTTTAAAGTCTCATATAAGGTTAATGTGATATATCTATCACCAGGAGACCGACGCATTTTGACGTCTGGACACAAAAAGCCTTTATGATCCTCTGATGATAGACATTATGAGTTGAACCTGACCTGGAAACTAGTGACCCCTATGGCCTCCTGTCTGTGGTAGTGCCCTCTCTTATGGATTCTGGAATCACCACTAACACACCACACAAAAACCACAGGAACTGTGAAGTAACCACAAGGTAANACTTTTTACAATTAATTTATATATATACTTTTTTATTTTATAAAAAGACATATTGAGAGAGCTGGCTCTCGGGAAAAGCTATGGTACGGTTCTGTTGGTGTAAACACAGATGCNTATGCACTGACACAATATCATTATTTGAAGGATTATCACATGTTCAGACACAACAGAGGAGCTTTACTCGGCGTGAAAACCAATCAACTCCATCAACGACAGCGCGCGATGAAACGCGTCAGCACTGGTGTCCAGCTTTCAGCTAATCCTAACCTGTTAATTGTATTGTCCATTGGTCTACAACATGGTTGGTGCTTCGGTATACAATTGTTTCACATGATAAACATTGTGCCACTGAGATGAACACTGTGCATAGGAAACGCCATAGGTAACAAGTACCGAGTGGTAGAAGAAAACAAATTTGTTTGCTCGAGCCATCAAGACGCGGACACAGCCTTCATGGTGAACAATTTTCATTATTGACGTTGCCATGAAGATCGTATTTCAAATGTNCATCGTTGAAGGATCTCGATGCCTTCCTTTCCACATTGTCCACACTATGTCCACGATGACTGGACGGATAGAGGTCATTGAACGTTCCCTCTAGCGTTTACTCACTGGGGGGGGGATGGACTCCAGTGGTGGTCGAGCTGGATTCCACATTACATTGAGTCCTGAATTTNCACCGTCATTACTTCCTTTTGTGTATTTCATTGTTTGATCAGATAGGCAGGGCTGGAGGCAATTTCGCAAATATACATTAAAGCATGCTTAACTAGAAAAGACAAGTTTAACCATATTTTGGCAAATTTGATAAGACACAGAAAATATAAATTACACATAGTGTTTTCAAGACTAGATTTCAGGGAATTGTTCAACCATCGCTTGCGATGAAATATAGACATTTCGTGTGACAGGAAAAATATATATAAAAGATGGTTAGAGGAACTCTGAACAAATAATAATAATTATTCAATTCTATTATGTACAACTTTCCCCACCAAAAATACAGCTCATTCAAGCCGTACTTTCAGTTCATTTTTATGTTTTATTTTTTATNATTTTTTACAATTGTACATTAGGATCGCATATAGTTTTATGAACAAATACATATATACAGTATTTAATGACATATATTTTCTTATTTGCTATATACCATTTACATCGCATCTCCCACACTTGCACACTGTACCCAAGCAATGAACAAATAAAAAAAGAAAANAAAACAAAACATATTTTCCTCAATTTTCGAATGAGATTGCGTCATTTCAAACAAAAGTAAAAAAAATTTAAAATACAAAAATAAAATATAAAAAAATAGGATCATTTAATCCATCACAGTCGCAGATAATTTTCCTAAATAAAATATTTTTTTTTTCATACCAGGAATTCCATTAAAATAAAATATATAATTAAAAATATGTGCCTTCCCTAGCAACGCCATTAAATATAAATACATTTTCGTAACCGGTATCTTAAAGATTGAAATCGCAGATTGTTATCTTTGAAATGCCTGGACACTTGAGAAAGCGTATAAGGGGTTAGGCGTATAAGGGGTTAGGCTCTGTATTTTCCAAGACATTTTGCCGGATTGTAATGTGTCCGTTTTGTGCGATTTGGTACTGTGGGGTTTTTCTTTTTAAGAATAAATAATACGGCATAGAAATCAGTTAGCTCTCAAAACCTTTCGTAACTCGGCCAATACATCGGATCTATGCCTCGTTTCTTTTAGACTTTAAGGGCCAGATTCAATTGTGTGCGATGCATACTAAGAAATCTACGTAAGGGGGAAAACGTGTGTATTTTCGTGTCGCGGCTCTTCGTTTTTCCTACGGTAAGAGACGGGAAAATATGCACCTGCGCTTTTTCCCGTCTTCGCTGACAATTGAATTGGGCCTTAAAAAAAACAACAATAATGGACGATAATTCCGCCATTTTTCTTGTATATAAAAGTGTTGCACACATTTGTAATATTCACAAGCACACATTATTACTGCTGAGAACACACAGGATTCACAATAATCTATTCCCTCAAACAAGTGACTTCACATAGGAATAAATAAACATATCTGTAAACAAGACGTATAACTTATTCAAAGTTATACCGCAAATATCTGCAATATTCAAGCAGACACCATAGAACCAGATGTCAATGGTTGTTTTTTAGGTTAATGCAGCATTTAAAGTCAAATATGTTCTAAAAAGTAAAGTAGGGGACACTGTCCATAACAACCAATCACATTCTAGCAATCACTTTTCAGTATAATCTGATTGGTTGCTTTGCGTAAAACATCATTTTCTCTTTCAGAACATTTGCGAGATTCGCCGCTGTCCCTTATTTTCATTGTATTTCGGTAAATATTTGCAATACTGTATATGACAAACTTAATTCAACANCCAAGGACCAGAAAAAGTTATTGGTCACTGGATTGTTTCCTGTACTGTCACGCGCTGGCCATATCTGGATACACCCAATGCTGAGTTTGTATTTTGTTCTTTGCATTAATCTACAGGCTAATCAATGTGTACCAAATTCCTGAATCGGTACAACCAGAGAGGGCAAAATGCCATANGAATGCTTCAATTGGAGTGAAAGTGATTGCAACGCAAGAGCTATAATGTCTGGCTAATGTCACCAAAAGCCCAACATGTTTGGCGAGTGTGGTCCAAGGCCACAAGTCAGAACAACGCAATTAACTCCGGTTTCCAAGCTGTCGTAATAGACATAGACAATGGAAAGGGGACTAATCTAGGAAAAGGGTCCGTACCANAAACCGGTGATACTCAAATCACCAGCCCTAAGCTTTCAGAGTTTATCTCCATTAACTTCTGAGCTATAATTTTCTTTCAAGAACCCACAATAAGTGATAGGACCAGGGATGACAGATACCACAGCAGACAGGACTTCTTGTTTAGATGAATTGCAGTCAAGGGTAGTAACATTATAACCCTATGAATCAGGTTCATGGTCTTGTACCTGGATTGTGTGGATATTAGACCCTCTCTCGTGTTATAATCTGGTAGTGTGGCATGTTAGAATTTGGATTGGGACATAAATATAAACACATCCTAGTGAGTTGCTGGTCGGTCGACCCCACTGAGGTGGAACGGCCTACTCTGAAGAATTCATGAAGGCACCGGCCTGTTAATAGCACATTGGGGATCAAGGACAAATATTGGCACACGTTTGGCTGTTCGATTATGATGGACACAATATATATGGCTAATGTCAGAGGGCAGTGCTCTCCGAATCTTCATCTGATTCTGTCCTGCCTTCCGCGGAACGTCTCTGCTGTTCTTGTTTCATGGCATCGCGCTTCAAGGCCGTGTCGATCTCAATGAGGATAGATGGAATGTCAAAATGGATGATACCTGGAAAGTAACACACAGCAATAGTTACTAGAAACTACCTACAGGTCAGCCAATCAGAATTGTCCATTAGAAGAAGCTTTGATGCTCAACCATTCTGTTAGTTTTGGTGAAATTGGTGGCAAATATAGAGAATATATAACTGATGGAACATTAGACCATGTGCATGTTAAAAAAGCCTGGTAAGCCGAACCAAACCAAACCGGAATCACAAGCCAATAATATATAGATCTTCTAAACCAAGTTAACCACTCTTTATATTTAGATTAATGACACTACAGTTTATAGACATAAATAAAAACCTAACCCGGCATAGATAGGAAAAAACGGNATGTAAATAAATATATTGTTTTAAATATGGCAAAAAGTTTCATGGACAATGAATGTTTTTGGGTTTCCTTAACATATTTTCAATATCTTTTTGAACTTTCGCATCTTGGCCACAATTCTTCAAACAAAACCATTAGTAAACATGATATATAAATATATATATGATATAAAATATCATATATATATGATATAAAATATCATATATATGATATAAAATATCATATATATGATATAATATATGTATAATACATGATATATAAACATTTGTGTTGGTATTCTCAAACTATTTTTCTGTTGAACCTCCTGTATCATTAAAAAAACATTTACACTACAGATAGCAGACATGTAAACGTAAAACTAAAACAGAGAGCACAAAAGTGACCGCTATGCAACAAACACACAAGTGACTGCTACAATAAAGAGATAATAATACTAGCTAAACTATACAAGAGACCAGCGACTTTAAAACCAGAAAGCATACCAATGATAAGAATGAAAATAATATTACACACTAATTACAACTTCTCTTGAAGGAACTGATTTTTAAGAAATACTTTCATTAACTTATCAAGACAAATAGTCATTCATTTTTCTTACTACTTTATTCAATTAATTACATTTTAAAAAATATATATCTTTCAGCAAAAAATAATTGACCAAGAACAATATATTTTTCTTACTACTTCATTCAATACACTCCTATTCCAAAATAATAAAACTCTTTATCTTAAAATAAAATATAATAAAAGTTAAATAATAAAGTTGATAAAAATAAATTTACTAAAAAAAAGTAAAAATAAAAACTAGATCTAACTTATTGGTTTCTATTGGTGTTGGCTGGGTTTAATCTTGGTTTAATGGTTTAAATCGCTTTCATACGCAAAGAGGCTTGACTTGTTTTTGTAATTGACATTATAGGCACGGCTCCTCTCATTGTACTGGTCCACACTTCAGGAATGTCACCATTGTATAAACCTAAGGAAGACTAAGGCCTAAATTCACCTAGCGGGGATTTTGCTGGGGATTTGAAAAGTGGGGATTTTGCCCATGGCAACCAATCAGATTTGAGCTCACATTCTCCAGCATGTAAAATGAAGCTGAGAGCTCGAATCTGATTGGTTGCCATGGGCAAAATCCCCACTTTTCAAATCCCCAGCAAAATCCCCACTTAGTGAATTTAGGCCTAAGTCTCAGAAATCCATGAATGCATGGGAAGTAGTAACCATGCGATCACTGGATCTCTATGAATCACTTGTTCGGGGATAAGATCACATCACAATAAGAATTTAGGATTTGGCTATAAAATTCAGATCTGCCACTCTGCTTAACTCAACGCGTTTTGGTATTTGGACATGGGACTGAACTCGCATCCTGTTCATGGTCACTAACAGGCACATTTTCAAGAGAATACTGCTCCATCGAGGAACCAAACCCTCGCTGTCATCAATCCATTTGTTATGATCAGCCTCTATATAAGCATGAAAGGGTGCGTCACATCGCAACAGGTGCTACCTCGGACAACACATACAAAACAGGTAAAGGTCTCAAACATCAAATATCCACAATTAGTTTTCATCAATATGTTTTACTATGATCTTAATTATATCTAATATATGTGCACCCATATTGGGACATACTATTTTCCCAAATCCCCAGGGTTAAGGAGCTGTGTTCTTGGTACATTATCAAGAATACTGTTTGGACAGAAAACGGCTGCCTCGTCAATGAGGTGACACCAAACATTGTACAATATCATAACCAGGGCTGGCCCTAGTAATAGGCTGTATAGGCAAATGCAAAGGGCACACACAGTCTTCCGGGGAGCATCCCTTAAAGACCAAGAGGTCCAGCAATAATATGTTCTACAAGATGCATGTGGGAATATAGTTATTGCTGGACCTCACAGGTCGTTCCCCATAAGACTTGGTGCCTCAGCAGTAATAAAAGGTGATCCGGTTCCGGACTATTATNCCATTACACTGGGGAGAATGGTCAACAACTGGTGCTAATCATATCATTCCCATTAAGTCAACTAGCATTTGATCGAGTTATTAACCAAAAAAACTAGTTTTCTACAGAACTCTTTAGACGGTTCATTTTTGCCAACACCACAAAATACCTAAACTTCATGAGACAGTACACCCAATACACACTGGTACCGATAGAGGTTATATGGGGTTCAATTGAATCTGCAATCAAAACACTTTTTAAACAACACATCAACGACTAGAAAACAGAGGAACGACAATGCAGACCCTCCCAGTTAGACCCCTTGCGTTGGTGGAACTGCTGGTCAAGCGTCAAGAGGCTAAGCCATGCGTTGTGGCCACAGACTCATGCGAAGGCTGCTGCCTAGGGAAGAGTTAGTGCCGGGGTCATACACATAGCTGTCAGCTGTCATTGTTAGTCTTCCCGGGATCTTCAACCGGACATGGCTCAAAAAAGTCAAGGGTCCAACTCAATTGGAAGGCGTTTAGGAAACTCTTTTGAGAATGAACAGTAACACTAAGCAGTGAAAGGTATGACGTGATCTTACAGAGTGGTAAGAAATGTGCCGTGATGTTTAGCATGTCGCACGTTCATTCTTCAAAACAGCCCCATAACGTTTTGCGTTGACGTAGGGGACTTATACAATGACAGCTATGTGCAGAAGCATTGANTGCAACGGGGCCCAATACGGATAATAGGAAACAGTGAAGCAGTGGAGGGCAACCAAATGCAATAAAAGGGGGGCACGTTGGGTCTCAATGAGGCCCCCCCATAAATCCACCAAATTCTCCACCACAAGCACTTCACCATCAGTGCTCCCAAAAACCAAAAACTCAATAATCGAGATCTCAATTAAGGTCTGGAGATAGTTTACGATCCATCAATGGCCACGGAATGGTCAATGAATTTACATGGTCATTTTGATACAAGAGCCATGAGCGTTATCCATGCCTGTGGTGGAGAAGTGGTATCACCCNATAGGAAATCCGTCCGCTCAACAGGCCCAGTTTGGTTGCTCAACACGGCTCGTAGTGGATGGTGAAGGTGGGGTGTGAAACGGTTGGAGCTCCAGCTTACCGGGAGATTCCCCCTCACACATATCCAACACAGCGCCACTCACGTCAAACGGCTGCGAGGAGACGGGAAGGGAGAACGAGGGGAGACAAAGGGAACACAACAAAAAGAACAAAAANAAAACGCTTAGTTGCTGGTTGTTTGTTGGGAGATGGAGAGTGAAGAAAATGGGCATTTNAAAATCAGGTTATTAAGACGTATTTACAAGTTCAATATAAGACTGAGTGTTATGGAAAGTACAGAGTCCCTTTTGTATGATGGGGTAATACTATCATGTTATTGTTTTTACATGTAATGTAGAGTATCGGTTACTTTTCGAGCCATTCAATGTGTGTTAAATACAAATGTGGAGAGAGAAATGTGCATGTTGGATACTTACCTGTAGACATGCTATCTCCAGGAGACAGGCCATCTAAGATACTGTTCTCTGTAGACTGAGGGCTGGAAGCAGACTGACTGGTCGGAGGCTGAGGAGGAGGNAGTGAGGGTCTCTGCCGTGGTTTGGGCGTAGGACGGGATTTGGTTAAAGTGCTTGTCACTGGTGGCGGAGACGCCAAGTTTGGCATCAGTGCTAGTGACCCTTGGTAGCTGAGTCCGTAAGGGGACGGGGTGCTAGGAGGAGTCGGGGAAAGACTGACAGGAGAGGGTTGACCTGTCGATTGGTCTGACACGGCCCCTGTCTGGGAGTACGTGATCTTGGGCGGAACCGGCGCTAGTTTCTTGGACACTGAAAAGAAAAACACAAGAATATGATTCCAACNTGCCCTCGGAAGAATGGATAACGTTGTGTAGTCACTCTGGAGAGAGGTCCCAGCGATGTCTGTGAAGATAAGGTCTTCAACATAAGGAGATATAATCATCTAACCAGAATCGCATCTACACATAACATGAAGTGAGCAGATAAAGACGTTTATAAATGCTGCAGCATTGGTTATCTTGAGTCGTCCTCTATGGGTGTCGCATGTACCTTTCCTAAGAGAATGAGGACTCTGTTCCGTTGATAGCTGATTCAGTCCCATCCCACCTGCGGACACCATGTGGCCGGTGCTGGGACTTCCCTTTGGTCCGGAAACAGGAGAAAGCTCTTTCCCTTTTAACGTACTGCAAAAGAAATCGCAAGCTTCGTAAAGGGAGACACACCAATGACCTCTATACGGAACAAAGAAAACATCATCGAGTGATGCGTCTCGTGTAGACCTCAGACAGCCTCCTCTCATTACCGACAACGATTGCTAATGACTACAGGGCGACGGCCTTTCTAGAACACCCGAAAACTAAACTTTTCAATTGCCAATCAGATTTCTGGTCAGTGCCCCATTACGTTCTTTGGGTATTTAGATCAAGAACCCACCACTGGAACCATTATACACGTCAATAGAGGATGGTGGTGGTTTTACTAGGTTGGTGAACATGAGATCGTGTCCTGGAGTCCTCATCCTACACCAATTCTTATGTTATTGCGGGATGACAACCACTACCAAACACTAAATGGGCGGCATAAAGTTGTCGAAAAGCGTGTGTTACTGTAGAGAATATCTGGGGATTTCCCATTGCAACTCTTTGGAGATGGGAGATCTGAAATGCGGGTGAGATCTTACAAAAGTCCAAAACTCTTCCAGAGGGGCGTAAATGCCAGCGAAATCGTTGTAACACAGCATTGTGTTACAGTTTAATGCAAATTGCTGATAAACTGGACCGACAACGCACTCACTTCCATATTTACAGTCATACACATTCCTGGTTGGTCTATCGGTGTATAATGGTCACTATCATCATTAGGCCGCAGAAGGTGCGTTTGTTTAATTCTATAAATTGGGGGGGGGGCACTTAATCAAACACACCCATATTATACAAGATGTTGGAACGCTCCACCCCAATCCATTGGCCCCGAGGGCTTTTAGCCCTGTGCGTCTATGATGACCATGCATGGCTCAGGAACGTTCAGACCCATATGACTGGTTCTCTATGGTTTTTAAATGGTCAGTGGCGATTCACCGGAGACCTCTCTACACTAAATCTTCAGCAACATGAAAGGTGACTTCAATACGTGACTGTTCACCATACATGAAGCGGGGACACATTCATTAGGACTTCCCGCTGCTGCAGAAGCCATTATATGTCCTCCCCGTCCTCGTCTGATTCATTTCTATTCTAGAAAGCCTACAGACTCGTCTCCGGGGCTGACTCACGCACATGACTCACGGTTTAGTCTATTCTTTCCCCCCCTTCAGACTGTGAATATTTTAAGCTTCGTCGTCTCTTAAGGGAATCGACTGAGGCTTTAACATGAAGCCAGCGAGATGCTGCAGAGCTCCTCCGGATGATTGCCTGCCAGCGCGAACATCTCATTCCTCTCTACTACATCCCGTGCACGTAACAACCTCCCCATGGCGCGGCAGATTTACAGTCACACACAGCAAACCTTTATTTTGCAATTACCTAGTCAGCTTGGTTCCTTTGTCTCGAGCACAGGAACAGCTGAGCCACGGGGGCGAGGCTGACATAGTGGGCAGGTTAGGGGTACCGGGTGGGTCAGGTTTGGTTAGGACGAGTGGGGTTTTGATGTAGAGGGATGAGACGTTAGGCTCGGAAGCGTGAGGATCGGTGAGGGAGCTTTGCTTAGTGAGGTGTAGAAAGCAAGGTTTCGGGTTGGAGTTTATGTCCAGCTTAGTCGGGGAGGGAGGCAAGGTTTGGCTGTACCCCGACCACCGAAAGGTGGTGGTGGCATCAGGCCTGGCAGATGGGGGAGCTTTGGGAGGGTGAGGATGGAGGGTAGGGTGAAGCGAGCATGGGTAGGACAGGGGTCGGTCTTCTTCGGGGGAGGGATAGTTGTAACAGGAGTCCGACCACTGGGGCGAAATCTCATCTCCACTGTACTCGGAGGGAGGGGTGCGGAGGGGAAGAAACACAGGAACAACAAAAGAAGAATAGAAAACAGAAAACAAGAGCAAAATATTTGTACAAGGAAGAATCCAACGAGAGAATAAAAGAATGGACATGGAGTGCGAAACGCGTGGTGACCACAACATAGCCTGTGAAGCCGCTGCTGTGCACGACATAGACAGCTGGGGGGGGTGCATGAAGTACGGACACAGACAGACAGACAGACATTTACAAACACATTACGACAAAGTAAAAACGCAGGACATGCAAACACAAAGCGACAGACGCGACCAGGTATGCAGGGCGCGTTTTCATGGCTACTTAACTAGCTGGGATTTTCCTGGCTAGTGCCGACCCAAGATACACAGCATGCCCATATGATGAGAACTTCCAAGTCAAGATGAGAATAAATGCACAAGTAATTATAATATAAATATATATTTCTTTATNNATTTGATTGTTCTTATATTCATTGCTCCTTTGCTCAATGTACTTTTTACCAGAGCAATGTTATAATGGGCCGCATCGGGAAAACGTTAGAGTTGGGCTAGAAAACATC
>JABWIB010012615.1:0-15011 GCA_016617825.1 Platyplectrum ornatum | reverse complement strand
CTCATATATTAGAGACACGGCCGATATTCTGAGTAAATTGGAAGGTGTGACTGTAAACTCTAATACCTGGCTCTGTACTATGGACATTGAGTCACTGTACACGAGCATAGATCACAAGTATGGATTACAAGCTATTCAATACTTNCTGAATATGGAGAAGAACAACACAACAGGTCCATTTATTTTAGATCTTTTGAGTTTCGTATTACAGAAGAATTACTTTCTGTTTAACGAAACGTACTTCCTACAGACCCGGGGTACAGCGATGGGCACAGCCTGTGCACCAACATANGCNAACCTGTACCTCGGGTGGTGGGAACGGGAAGTCGTCTTCTCAGAAGAGATGAATCACTATACTGACCACATTATAATGTGGTCACGTTATATAGATGACTTGTTCATCCTATGGGAGGGCGAGATTGACCTGCTGAAAGAGTTTATAGGTCGACTGAATACCAACCCCTTTAACTTAAGACTCACAGCCAACATTAATAAAAAAAGAGGTGAACTTTCTTGATCTTACGATCTCTGTAGATCCTAATTTCGTCCTCCACACAGATGTGTACAGAAAACTAACTGCTACTAACAGCATTCTTCATGCTGAGAGCTCACACCCTCCAGCTACCNTNCNAGCAATACCTTANGGAGAATANNTGCGTATGAGACGCAACTGCTCAAACGATGCAGCCTTCCAACAAAGGGCAGATGAATTGACAGCACGCCTTCTACTGAGGGGATATAGCAAACGTGCCCTAAAAAAAGCCTTTAACAGGGCTAAGGGACGCGATAGATTGAGTTTACTCCAACCACGGGCTGAGTACACATCCCGAGAGAGTGGGATTGTGAGGATGGTTACCCAATATAACCAACATTGGAAGGAGATTCAGCAAGTGCTACAGAGACACTGGCACGTTCTCAGTCATGACCCAGTGTTGGCATCTCAACTCCCCTCCAAAGTGCAGATAAGCTGGAGAAAATCACAAAGCTTGGGAGACAAACTAACTCAAAGTCACTTTGGGAGGAAACAAAGTAGAATAACCCCTCGTTTGAATAAAATGGGTTTTTTTTAAATGTTTAAAATGTAAGGCCTGTCAGTATATGGAAAATAAACTTGATTTTACTGACAAGTTTGGGAAAAAACATCGGATATCTGATTATCTCAATTGCGATAGTATAGGAGTGGTGTATTGTTTGCAGTGCCCATGTGGACTTAGATATGTGGGCAAGACCATCCGCCCCCTCAAAAATCGGATACTGGAGCATATTGGAAGTATTAGAAATGCCAGGAAAGACGCAAGTAATTTCAAGAAGCTAACGAGTGTGGCTAGGCACTTCTTGAAGTTTCATCAGAGTGATCCAAAACATTTGAAAGCCTTTGCCTTACACAAAGTGACCAAACATATTAGAGGGGGAGATTGGGACAATGCACTTCTTCAGCAGGAAACTAAATTTATTTTCCTGCTAGATACTGTAACCCCCAAGGGTATGAATGAGTACAATAGCTACACAGTCTTTTTGTCAGACTAATGGCCTGCCTCCAATTTAGCGCCCCTCAGTTCACCTTTATGGAATGACACAAGGCAAATGTATAACAGGTCAAGAGACCTGCTAGACAATAGATATAGCAGTAGCACATTTTATGCACTTGAGTGTTAGTTAATCAAAGTTTTTTACTTACCTTATTACTCACCTATATACAGATTACAGCACTCACCATATTCACCCAATACTATCACTTACCTTTATTGTACAATTTTATTCACTGTATGACTATTATTAATTCACTTATTGAAGTATATATAAAACACACATGGCTTTTTCTTTCTCTTCCCCCTCCCCCCTCTTATTTGTGGTTTTTTTTTTTTCACCTTTATTTACATATTCCTTATTTGACTCTTTCTGCAGATATTAAATAATGATCACATAGCCACAGTTTTCTTTTTAAAAGTTATTTTCACCTTTATTGTATACTCATTGAATTCACATTTTTCAACACATTAGTCATTGCACATAATTTAGGGCACTATATACATTTTTACATTTTTTAGATTGAGCTTAATACTGCTGATATCCTTTGGATATAATTACATTGATAACACAGGGACTTTTTTGCTCATTTCCTATTTGTAATGAAGGTCATATTGTAACTATATAAATATGTGTCTATTATAGTACTGGCACTTTTCAAGATGGCTCCCACCAGCACAGTACTAAGGGAACTTCCAAGATGGCCGCCGTAACCAACTTCATGAACTTGACACGTGGAATAAATGTACACGGAGGACGGAGACCCGCGATCTTTCGGACTGCAAAGAGAGATATATGATTGGTGGGGAACGATCATGTGACCCCTCGATGCATTACGAAGGGGATGACGTGTCCCCATAAGACCGCAATGTTATATAACTGATCGCGGTAGGACACAGACTTCCGTTAAGACAGGAAGTAGTAATCCACTAGCTGACAGGTGATTGGTCAGCTAAGTACATAAATATACGGCAACAGCAAGCGACGGACATGCCTTGAAGAAGCTATTTAAAGCGAAACGCGCGTCGGTATTAGGCCGATGGTAGCGCTACTCCACTCTTAATACTTATGATTATAATTTCTTTTGTTCATGTTTGCACAATATGGATTAACTTCCAGCAGTCATATATGGCACCTTACTGAAGGCTGCTACCTGCACTGTCACTTTATTTACAATAAAAGGCTATACTGACTTATTGCTATATACTTAGCATAGGAGTTTATTTGAGCCATTATATTAATCTAGATGTCAGGCAGCTAATATCACTTGCACTTTATTTATATTGAATGTCCAAGCACTGGCACTTTTTTATTACTGGATTATTACTTGAAAGTTTCAGTTGCACAGCACTAGCACTTTGTTTGGATTAATTTATAATAAACCATATTCTGATGCACATGACATTCCATATAATAATGAGTAGNATCTATTANCGCTTTCCACCGTGTCCATTATTTTANNCACCTTTATTTCTCATACTATTCACTTTCTACTCTGTATTTTAACATTTCGCTTAAATGAACCGTCCATTATTTTAATTAACTTATTAAAAGTTATTTTTTAACTGATTATTTGTCCGATAAATTGAATATAAGAGTGCTTCCAATAGAAACAGGAGCCCCGCTTTTCTTGCTCTTTCTATGTACAGTCAGTGGCCCTGCGGAATGCACCCCCCCCCCATATATGAGGGAAAGAGTACATAATAGGGGATGGGGAAATAAAAAATTGTTGGTATTCGGACATAGGANTGCAGAATCACCTTTTGGTTGGCATAAACTGAGAAGCAGAAAAGTTATAAGTAGGGTAGAAAATTTGTTAAGTAGGTTGAAGAACTTATATTGTCTGAACAGATGAGTTTAAAGAAAGCACTTAAAAGTTTGTAGAGCAGAAGGTAGTCTTAACAGGCGAGGAAGGTTATTCCAGAGCGTGGGTGCAGCCCGAGATAAGTCCTGTAAACGGACTTGTTGATCCTGTGGAGATCTGAGAGAACAAGCTGGAATTTATCTTGAGATAAGTGAGGATATGTGTGTGGGTGAAGTGTTATTGATGGCTTTGTAGGTTAGCAAAATTGTATTTAATTTTGTAAAATACAGGCAACCAATGTAGATACTGCCAGAGTGGATCATAACTAGAAGAGTTTTGCAAGGAAGATCAGTCTGGCTCCTCTTCAGTCTATATTACATGTATAGACTGAAAGGGAGTCATTTTATTATGTGGGAGACCTCTTTGAAATGCATTGCAAATATCGGGAGATGATTAAGGCATGAATGTGAGTTTTTGCAGTGCAGCCATACAGACTGCATGGAAAAAGCTGAGGCTTTGGGATTCCATGGGATTCTGAATAGAAATACCGCCTCTGCCTTGTTGGGTCTTTGAAACAGCTAAAAAGAAAGGGTTTCCACTAAAAGCCAGGTCCTACACTGCCTAAGCACAGTGTTGACTCGGGAAACCCTGGGTCAACACTTCGCAGTGTGAACGACAGCCAGTCTCTTTGCCTGATGATCGCCGGAGTTTAAAAACACAGTCTATCTGCAGACTGGTAATCTGAACATGCTATAACCAGGGCCGTCGAGAACGGATGGGAGGGGGGGAGAGGGGGTACTTTTTTACCCGGGCTCAAACCTGACAGGGGGCCCATGATTAAGATGGATGGCTACACATATATTGTACTTTTTCCTCTGTAGGTTTTGTGCTTTCAACCTCATAGGTATACATTCAGGGGAAACCAGGCATGACCTCAATGGTGTGAAAACATGGATGGTGCGTGCTGCGTAGTGGCGGAAAAAAATGTGCTTATTAAATATGAGGGGGCACAGGAAATTGCTGTACTGGGACCAAAATTTCTCTTGGCGGCCCTGAGTAAAGCTGACAAACTAGGTCCCTGTTGTACCTTACCTTCTAGCTTGTGAATTCTTAGGGGCTATCTTAAGGGCTGTTTCATGCTATACATATATACCAGAACTACAATCTTAAAGACAAAACAATAACATGAATAAATATGTAAATACAATTATGTTAATATACCCAAGGCAGTCATGGAGGGTTTTAATACTCTTACAGTGAGACACTTAAACACCAACATAAAATATAATACTAAAGTTAATGTTTCTGGGGTCTTAGTTTAATGAAAACACTGCAATATGTCACAAACTGGAAAATACACAGAGTGGGGAGTGTATGAAAAATGGCAGAGCAGTGCTGATTATAATTATCTGTAATTAAATATAATTAGATATACAACTATGTACCCCCAGCTGTGCATAATAAGGCTATTAATGCATTAAATGATTCTTGTGACATACAGTGATTTTATGCAACAAATTAGTTCTGTAATTCAATATAATTAATTAGCATTGTGTACTGTATTGTGAGAACTATTTACTATTCTAAAGAAAAAAGATACATTATAAAAAGCAGTTACTGTATTTAATGTCATTATGCCAAGTGTATTATATAGAATACATGTCAGCACCACTGTACCTCAAAATTCCCCTTTATCGATGTCTTGTATAACCCAACCTTCAGATGACACATCGACTGTTTGACTCTGACTTTTCCCAGGTACTACAACTTCTCTTCAAGTATGCTACCTTAAGGATATACCCCAGAGCCCCAATTATGTAGACCTTCTTTTCTAATTACTAACAGAGACACTGCAACTGGCATTTCACTCCGCATTTACCTCTTATGTGTACTGGTGTCTAGTTGCTATAAGATTCATCCTCACTAAATCATGAATTTTAAAATAGTTTGATGTTATAAAATAAATGTCAACAGTAGCCATCACCTTCTGTGTATTTGCTTTGGTAAGGCTTATGCACCATCCTCACTGAGTCCTATGTATATCTATATTTCCATTCCCATATAATCCAGATTTCAGAGCTATTAATGCATACATCACATTATCAAGTATTTAATCCTAATTAGCGCTCGAGGTGACAGTATGCAGTAAGCCCCACCCCTCCAGACCTGCGATTTTTGTACTGAATCCCCTTTCGTCAGGAGGGAAGGGGCATATGTGAGGGGCGGAACATATCTGCAGCTGCATATACCGGCCCACTTCGAGCCCTCATCCTAATAATAAGTCCAGTTTTTTGGCGCCTGACCTAGACAAGAGAAGTTATATTATGATTATAATTTTTATTTTTGGTGTAACACAGGGCTAAGGTTGTTGATAGAATATATAAATAATTTTGAGGAAAATAGCTTATTTTTTTTATACATCATTTTTGTTCCTGAATTTTCCCAAGTATTGTCCTATGACTTTTATAATCAGCAATTGGGAAACATGTTTTACTTGTTAAAGTCTTCCCTAAAATGCATGAAAGATTGGGTGCTATTTTTAAAAGTAGTTAAAAAATGGATGATTTTCTGATTGAGTATGGATGAGCTGCCAGCCAGAGTGAGAAATCAATGTGAGATGAACACATGAAATGGCCTGTTCATGACGAGTGAGGCAATCACCTTACTCCCCATGGTGTAAAAGGCCCAAATTATACTAATCACTGTACTAAAAGATTGTCAATGAGTCAACAAGTTCTGAGTTCATGCAAGACATACTGTACATCTTGTCAGGATGTCTCATCGTTGCATCGGAGACAACAATGAAGAAATTGGCATGACTTATGGATGTTATGCGATTGATTTGTTTTCCCACCCATTAGGTGTTTTTTATTCCTTGACTGTTCGCTGTATAGAAAGTCCACCTGAAAATAAGTTGAACAGAATTGAAGAAAGTTTTCTAATATTTTAAATTACGTAACTATATTTCCTTTGCTGAATATATGCTTACTTGACTGGGGAGAATATAATTTGGCATGTTTTTTCCACTTGTGGTATGTGATATCTGTTTATTTATAATAAAAAATGTAAAACAGCTTTATATCCACATATACAATTAAAGTACATGCACATATACACTCTTTATTTACAGTGATTGATCTGTTTCCCCATATTCCAAAGTCTTATTGCCATGTAAAGATAGGATAGTGTCCTTAGATGCTATGAACAGCGAAGCATTTAGAAAATTATGAAAATGATCTATAAAGTATTTACATTGTAAAATGTCTTTAGTTTCATAGAAACAATATCCAGTCAAGACAGATTTGGCATTATAATCATGACTCGTTACTGATTTACCTACAGTATGCCCTCAGCTTCCCTTAACTTCATCCGTTCTCATATGTGAGGGAACAACACCTCCCCCAAAATATAAGGATCCAACAGACAAAAACAATAATAATTAAAACTGTTTATTGTATTGAACTTAATAAAAAGAGATAAAATACCGGATCCAGACTGGAGAAGTTATCCGAAATTACTGGCAGCACGCGTTTGCTATAGATGTTGCCGGGTCGGAATTCCTAGAGCTAGAACTTTTTCCTTTTCCACTGCCTTACACTATGCGGTCAGTGGGAAGATTTCAATTAAACAGTTAGCTGGGTTTTGGGATATTCGTGCATTCTGCAGTCCAATGCGTTTTTCTAAGTAATACTTGCAAACAATAAAATAAAATAAAATCTAAGTAGCAATGGCACTTATGTATATATCACTAATTCACCCTACAGTATAGTGTTTCAAGCATTTCATATTAGGTTGAAATCAAATTAAAACTAATTTCAGGATTCACACTTGGGTGGGTCTCAGTCCCTCCTACCACATATGGGTTCCAAAATGAGACAAAACACAATTTTCTAAGAAAAAACACAAATCTTGCTATTTCGGGATTTGAATAACTTATTTCCTTTATTGAATTCAGAAGAACTGTTCTTGCATGGTATGGAGTCTTTTTACGACACTCCCTTGTAATTTCGTAATAAAAGCATTGTGGTTAAATGTTTTGGAAAACACGTTGAAAGCTTAAAACTGTCCTTAAGCTTTGTGTTTTACAATAGCAGAAGAAACATTTTAGAAGACTTGCAAATGGGAGCTCACACAATGTTTCATGGAGCAATAACCGTGCAGGACTGTACAGGAGATGCTGACTGTAGTAAGTGGCATTGTTACAATACAATAGTAGCTAAGTGACTTGGCAGTGTCTTGTGCTGCAACCAAATAAGAAGGTACCGAACTAGCATAAGCCCTACATATATCACTCATATATTTATCTACCTATACACACAACCCATTCTAAAGTGTTGCTAATCATATCACTAACAGAAAAGCTGCAGAGCCTGTCACACTGCGTGTTAATGTGACAAGCTATTCGGCACTGTGAAGGGCGGGTAGTGCAGAAAAAACTCCAACATAAAAACCTGGAACTCCCAACAACTCCCTCACTCCCCTCTCGGTGGCCCTGGCCTTAGTCCTTCTTAATAAGATGCCTCAGGGGTGACAGATGATTTCAGACTTTATTTAGTGAGCAGCCCATTCCACCAGAGGCCCTTCTGGCATTTGCCAAAAGTGCCAGATGGCTAGTCCAGCCCTGCTTACCACCAACTGAAGCAAGGGTTAGTAACCTAGACTGGAGAAACTAAAAATATGTACATGTCAAGGCATGTAATTGAAATAAATAGAACAATGTAAGTTTTATGCAAAATACTGAAATCCTTTATTGACCCATGAAATTAATTCAGATGCACCCATACGTCAAGTCATTCCCTTAATTAAATTGATGGAGAAGAAGTTGTAGATGCTGAAGCAGGAGTAAGTGAATACATACTTATACTAAATTAAGTAAGTTGGACTCTTGGATTAAGTTCTTTATTTGCTTTGACAGGACTCAAACGTTTGTAACATCTTGGTATTGGATTAGGACATTTTGGCAACCATGTTAGATTTTAGAATCAAGTCCTTTATAATATCTTTGGATCAGATCCAGACTTTACGTACTGTTGACTTACTCAAAACTTATTTACGAGTGCGTGAAATCATGTTGAATTGCAGGGGAGATAAAATGGATGTTGGTGTATGCAGGGAGAATACTTAATTTTTGCATTTTGCACAGAATAAGTTATGAATAAGGCAATAGTATGTAAAGTCTGGATCTTGTCCTTTTTTAAATGACACACATCTTAACAGATACAAAGAGTAAAGCTGGCCATACACAATAAATTGTTCCAATCGACCAGCTTTAGTCCGGAGTGGGCAAAACCATTGCAGGTGAGGTAAAATGAATGTTTGAATGTGTTTGAATGTAGGGAAATACTTTATTTTTGCATTTTGCACACAGATACTGACCAGCGTTACTGTTACACTGTTATGAGACTTCATCTCTGACTGTAATACTGATTGTAATTAATTAAATTTAACTACCCTGCAATTCAACATGGTTTTGACCACTCTTGACTAAAGCTGTCCGTACACTATAAGATAAATCATGAATCTGACAATTGGATGAAAAATGAACCAATTTTTTTTAAGGAATTGGAAACCCCATACACCGTACAATAATTTTATGGTAAAAAAAAATGCAAATTAGTACATCCAGGCGATTTTTTTTTTTTTTTTTTTTTTTTCTATGGTTGAAGCTTATAAAGTGGGTCTTGGCAGGATTATTGCAAGTGCCCATACACTGAAATATTTAAGTTTCTGTAGATCAAAAGATCAAAAAAATTTTTGACAGCGATTTTTGAATGATATCGGGCGATCTTTTGAAAGAATTATTCCCATACACTGAACACTAAATTTTTGAAAAATCCAATTCAATTGCAACGATTTATCGTATAGGGTATGGCCAGCTTTAAGCTGGTTGAACGGAACAATTTATTGCATAGTTTATGGCCAGCTTTACTTATAGCAACTTGACTGTCTCCTGTTTTGGATTTTCAGGAATTGCTTCTCAGGAAACAATTTTTTCACACACAACCATTGGTATATCGAGAGTAAAACATTGCATCGCAATCTGTAGGAGTCTAAAGCCAAAAAGCTGTTGTTAATTAAAATGAACTACTGCTGCTCTGTTGCTCAGTTTAGCCACTGAAGCCTTTAAACAATAGAGATGAAAACAATTTTGTGAGTTTTGAGGTGGTTCAATTTGAATAAAAATAGATGCTATTGTTGCTGCTATTGCTATAATGCTGTAGAAGCAAAAAAACAGCATGATGTTTTTTGTTTTTAGCGATCCAAAAATAATGCAGATCCCAAACCAAAACACAAGGAGTATTTAGAACCAAACAAAAAAGGGGATTCAGTGCTCATCTCTACTATCAAATTTCAAATAGATCAAATATTATATATTATAAATATCAAAAGACATCATACTTTTATTTAACCTGTACATATAGAACAGAATGGTAAGAACAAATAGTAGTGTTCTAAAAGGGAAAAATAAAACATTACTGCACATTTAGTCCCAAAATTCAAAAAGTAGATGAAGCAAAATCAGGTATTTGTGGGGGGAATGAATAGGATAAAAACATTGTATCACTGTGAAAGCCATTTTCATTCAAAATCAACCTGTAAGGGCTAAAATGTAAAATTTGAATCCGCTATAACTTAACTATCAATATCCTTGCTGTATCAATTTACCACATCTTTTTTAATACCCCAGATATTATACAGTTAATAGAACAATAATGTTCATCTTCAAATTTTAATGCCATACAGTAGGATTTTGTCAAATCCCTTCTCTATGTTTCTGTCTCTATGGGGTCTATTCAATTTTCTTCACGGAAATTATTTCCCCCTGCGTAAGGGATAAAATTAGCATTTCTTTTAGGCTCACAGCTAGGCTTTAGGCACGCGACCAGCTTTTTCTCGTCTTCACGTCGGATTGAATCAGCCCCTATATGTCTATGTTCTGATAGACAAAGCTTAGAGGCTCCAGTGGTCTGTCCCACATAAAAAATTTCAAGGTTATGCAAAATATATTGAAAAACTGCTATGAAATTTTATACAACTTTTTATGGGCTAATTCTGCCCATAATTCTGTATGCGCTCCACCTTCAGCTGTTTAATCCCCACACAAGGCTACCAACCTCGTAAAAACCACCTTATAATTCACACAGTTTAAGGAATCAAACAGTGCTGATGTAAAAAGTCCAGACTTATAACAACCAAGTCCACTATGTATACCTCCAAAACTCTCGCTTGAGTCAACTCATATTAAATTTGGTATCTCCTCTTATAATATCTACATGTCAACAAGACTCTTGTAGGCTTTTCTAACCACACATGCTAACAAAACTGGGTGACTCTTGGCCATGCTCTCTGACACTGTGCTAAGAAGTCTCATATTACTGCCATTCGCCATAGAGGTTCTCACCAGCTCCTGACCGATGGTTTTATGAGAGAATATTACAAGCTTCTCCAGTACGAAATTGTTCCGACGTTTCTTCAACATGCTCCTCTCTGACATCCCCTACTTCCCCACCTTAATAACTACACTTATCAAATTTCCTTTTATTTCCAGTTACCCAGTCCTGTACTTCAAGGTCCGCCATTACGCCCTCTATGTTCTACATCATCATTCTATGCTATACTATACTTTTGTGATCTAATTTAGAGCTTAATGTAAAAATACTTTAGATAGTATACATAGTTACATTTCTCCCACTTCCGTATTGTAGACCTGGGTCTAGCAATTCTTGTTTTTACTTGTAAATTTTGATGCAAGCGCATTTCAGGGAGCAAATCTATCACAAGAAGGTTTCTGCTGCAATTGCACTTGTTGAAAGAGGTATAATGCCAGAACTGTAGGATTTTCACATATCTTCAAATATCTTTAAAAGAAATAATAAAGAAAACCTGCCTCTCACATGATACATTTGTCACCATGCTTCAGCAGTGCCTAGGCAATAGAGCAGTGCAGGCAGCAGATACTGAATTAAGTATGAACAACAAATACTCAAATTGGGTAATTTGCAGAAAAGCATTGCTGCAAGTAACCTCATGTGACTGTGGCTTGTTCAGAAGTGATTCAGTGCAGAGGAATGCTGACAGCACTATAAGCCTATACTCCCAGAACATTTAATATAAGAATTATAAAAACTATTACATAAATAAAATCAATTTAAAGCAGATGAAGACGCACTGGCCAGCAGTAAGTTGACTGAAATAAAGAACTAGCTTTGAAAACCTTTGACTTAAGCTGGTACATATCAGCATATTTGAAAGATCTCTGCTAGATCCCCAGCTCCATATCTCCCTCTCTGTAAACAATCCCAGAAACATTTGCTGTACTAATATGCTGCAATTACATACATAATTACATACTAAAGTTTTTGTGCAGTCTTCACACATGATAGATCTCCTAAGTAACTCAACTGGGATGTAATAGAATAGTAATTTATGTGTTAACTGGAGTTAAATAGGATGCAAACACCTTGGGGTATATTTACTAAGCGACAAGATTGCAGTTCACCCGTGTGTAAACGTGTGTAAAATGAAACTGAGAGCTTGAATCTGAATCTGAACATCCCCACTTTCCAATCTCACTGCAATCTAGACGCTTAGTAAATACAACTTATATTACCTTACATTACAACTTCTTAAAAACATGAAGGGCCATCAGGAACCTGTCTGCTGTCTTGGCTCAACCGACTGCCCTCTGGTTTGTCTGCTCTGCAATCCTCCTGCCTCACTGGGTCCCGTACTCCTGGATCATCTGCGGAACCTGACATATGACTTCCCCTTTCCCTGCAATACAAAGATGTCACAGGACTCTGAATTCTGACTCTCCTTCAGCTAAAGAAGTCCTCTTATACAGTGTGCTCACCCATCAGCGTGCCCGCTTGATCCCATCCCCTCATATATCTTTAGATCTTCCCTTCTCACGATCTAGACTACTGTCTGTTGCAGCAATTATTTGAGTTCTTTTGCAACCAACAAGCCTATGCCTTCAGAAAACTTTCAATAAACATCTTTTTCACATGTTATAATGTAAAATCAATCACTTCCCAAATTCCCTGTTATATATTAAAGCTGTTACCTTTAGCTCATTTAACAATTAGGCCCTAATTGTTCCACTGATTATGAATTGTGAGATATTTACCCAGACTACTGTCTCATCATTGTAATACTTTAATGGCAATTTATTCACATACTGCAGGCGTGTGAAGCAGAAACTGACCTTTCTTAGATATATTATCAAATAAAACCAATTTGTAATGTAACCCCTGGGAGTGATGCAGTTAGACTTGTACACCCGGGGGCTATTAAGAATATTGGCAGCAATAAGGAGAAAGATGAACGCTGCCTTTTTCCTCTGCAGGGGGAGAAACTACATCTCCCAGAAGGACACACTAAAAAGAGGGAGGAGCTTGGACAGTTCTGTGTGAATAGAGACTGGATAAGCCCAGGGCAGAAGAGAGCACCCAGAGAGACTGAGCTGTGTGAGAAGTCCAGGAGAAGGGACAGTACAAGCAAGGCACAGGATTCCAGAGCCAGGGAGATTGTGTCCTGATCCGCTGGGGAGTGACAGTGTGGATACAAGGAAGAGATCTGCATGCACCTGCATGCTTCCAATTCCTTAAAAAATAAAAATAAAAAATTGGTTAATTTTTCATCCAATTTGTAGATTGGACGATTTATCTTATAGTGTATTGCCAGCTTTATATAAATTGTTCCAATCAAAGATTTTTAAAGAGTGGGCAAAACCATGTTGAATTGCAGGGGAGGTAAATTGAATTAATTGCATCAGTATTACAGGTGAGATATGGGACCTGATTCATGGCTGCGTCTCCGCCAGCCAGGCATGTACAGATCAGCTCTGAATGGCACAGAGTTGGGTGCAAAGCCGTGCCTCTGCGACTCCGCCATATGGAAATGAGAAAAGGGGCGTTACATATGCGCCCTGCTAATTGAAAGCGCAGCCTGCACCATGTCAGGACATGGTGCAGGCGTAGTGCAAGGACACAAGAGGCAGGTAATGTCCTATGGACAATTACCTGCCTCATTAAGGGTAAATAAAAGTTTATAAAATGATAAAAATAATAAAAAAATAATATATTAAATAAAGTGTCCGTTTGTTTTTTATTTAAATAATATTTTTTTTCTTTCTTTTTTTTTTCATTCATGAAAGCCGGCACGTGTGCGCAGCTCTGAATATTGCGGTCGGCTTGGCCCCCGGGCCAAAATTTGCCAGCCTGCCCCTGGCCTCTGAGATACTGAGTCTGTGTAAATGTTTGTGACAATTGAAGTTTATTAAGGAGACATTAGGAATTGTTTTGAGATATTGTGCTGTCCTATTGTTCATAGCATACATTAGGAGCTGGTGTTCATTTATCAACCCCAATACCAGATTAGTGTATTTTGCCTGTTATTCTATGATTTCATGCCAATGTGTGACTTATATAAAATGACAAAAGCTGCATTTAGTTGTATCAGACCAATAAATGTGCCAGGTTGGTTTCTGCAGCGCACAGTGTGTCACAGTGTCTTAGTACTGGGCAGGGGGTTTCCCGAATCTCCCCTTGGTGTATTTCCAGAACACTCCCCAGAAGAGAAAGGGTGGAGGCACTGCCAATAAAGTTCAGAGGTGAGCAACACCTACATCATTCAACTTATATACACCTGAACACCACATACGCCAGAAGGGGTGTTGCAGTAATGTGGTATGGCTACTCCAATATGTCATTGCCTTTTACAATGGGAAATATTATTAATAGTCGTCTTATTCAAGAAAACTTATATTGGAAATTAAGAACTCTTTTCCATCTTGGACAACCAGGGGCCGCCATGGTAATTATTACTATTATATAATGAAATGACCTTTGCTCACAGAAATATATAAATCTATCCATTGTAGCTTTTTATGCATTAAATATTACAAAATTGACTTGTATTTAAAATGATATTTTATTGTCTGTCATAATTGTGTCATTACATAGCCACTAATTGCAATTATTTAGTAAAGTAAAACCTCATTGTAATGACAAAGGTTTATGGCCACCCCACAATTAATGATTGAAGTCTCCTCAAGCTTCTAGCACCATAAATATCATCATAACAAGTTGATAAGTGCTTATTTACATAGAATTGAATGAGACTCATAATATACGTAGCTATTATGAATATGTAATCAAGTAGTTACCACAGATTTGCATAATGGTTTCCTAGATTGACTATATCTTTATTGTCTTATATAAAGGTCCTACTGCTGTGACGTTTTAGAATTAACTGACATTTAACACCTGAAAGATAAGTCACATGAAACATTGCATGTACTATTGAGAATGTGTAAAGGGGACAACGTTAAAATTCTATAGTTAACTATGTCAACATAGTGTTAATTTAAAACATTAACTGGTTAATGACATGGTGGACATTTTTCACTTGTTATTGTCTAGATAATCTTTTCATTAAACTTTGCATGTGCTAACACGCAACGCGGTCACACCTCTTGAATAAATTATGTAGAACATATGAAATAAAGACTTAACAACGTAAATTTTTTGGACCAAATAAATTTTATTAAACTTGAATTTATTTATTATAGCTAAGTTAACTAATTATCCTTTGATGGGGGCCAAGAAATCAGTCGAATATATAAACATCAATAACAATAATCAATCATAAATGAATGACAATACATATACATGAA
>JABWIB010012613.1:7882-18509 GCA_016617825.1 Platyplectrum ornatum | reverse complement strand
AATCAGATTCAAGCTCCCTGTTTCATTTAACATACTGGAGAATGTGAGCTTGAATCTGATCAGGTAGCTATGGGCAACATCCCAACTTTTCAATCTCCCTGAAATCTACTTGCTTAGTAAATTTAGGCCNTCCCATTTCTGTAGTTTATCAGACCTCTGCACACAGATTGTAGGAGTCAGAAGGATATTGTTCCATCACCACAAGGTGTGCATTTGTGGATCCTAGGCCCGGCGAATGAAGGGGTGGGTGGGACAAGGGGGACAGCTGTGATGGGCCTGAGCATCAGGGGGACCCCATCACTGGCATTGCCACATGTCCCGCTGCTGCCAATTCATTTCATGGATTCATTTCCATTAAAATGTACCCGTGGCTGGCCGGTATTGGCATGAACACAGTGTGCTGTTCACTGGTTGCCATTTTACATGGTTACGTCGGCGTCATTTGCAGCTTGGATCACCGCAGAGGAAGGCTGACTGAGATAGGCAAGAGCATGTTGAATGTGTAATATGTAATTTATTTNTTTTTTCTCCTTGTGGGGGAGGGGGGCAAGAATCTTGGTGTACCGGGCCCCAATATTTCTGTATATAAATAAATACACATATATATGTATTTATTATACACACACATATCATAATTGGAAACTTGGTTCTGTCACTGACCGACCATATGTTGCCTGTGACAAAGACAGGGGATTACTCACTGCGAGACGTGATGTACTCTGTGGATTTCCCTGGACCAAGGGGCACAGCCTCTTCATAGTAATCCTCTGGTGGTGGAGTAGTGGGTAGAGGAGGTGGTGGTGCAGAGGGTGCAGGTGGAAGTGGAGAAGACTGGCTCTCTGTCTCTCTATAATCATCTTGCATATCCCTTAAATCTTGCAGGTCACAGTCTGCATAAATGTACAATATTGAAACCATTATAGACATAATTCAGAAATAAGATCATTGTCACAGGCACAGTAATGGGAGCTATAACCACTCCTTGGGACATANGTATAGCAGCATAAAGAACAAGAACTTTACAATGTCATTTCCAGGGAAATCAGACTTTTAATAGAAGTTTAACAAGACTGACTCACAATCTCTGACGTTACTAGTTGATACTAAAGTGTGGTGGCCTGATTGTAACCTTCTATAGTTTACATCTTTTGCTTTTACGTTGAGGTATTACGGACAAGAAAAAGGTTGGTTGTCATAGTGAAATCTAATAAATACTTTGTTTAACATAAAAGGATTTAACCCCACACAGTGCAATAGATTGGGATTTCTTTTTTGGTACATAACTTTTCCTTGTTAAAAAGACCACAACACAGAAGTAGAGCTACAACCAAGAATGTGGTTGTTTAGTAAAAGTATATATGCAACAGGTTTCTTTCATACACTTGCTGCTATTATTAAGGCTATTATGAAGCCACATCTGCATGCTGTAGTAAAAGGTGATCCAGGCGGAAACTTGTGTATCTCGNTTTCTGGGAAACCGAGGCAAAAGGTCTCTACTGAGAGAAGTGGAACCTTTGTATTACGAAACTACAATGTATTTTTGCACATTGTTCGTATTAAGAAGAGTGCATGCTTCCATGATTTCTCTGACTCAACAACCTGATAGCCGGTATGACGTGCAGCCTGTACACACTTCCTGAATCTTGGCAGATGTTCTGATTTTATTGTGCCATCCTTATAAAGCATTCTTGTTTAAATAATTTGAATATAATGTTAATGCTGGATAACTCATTATTTCAGCTGTGAATGGCCGAGCACATTACTGCAGTTGGTATTATAAATGAAAACATAAGGACATCTATTGGGAGAACATACCAAACTCCTCAAAGAGAGACTCCACAAAGCTGGTACCATTGTGATATGCAGCAGTGTTCATATACTGAAAATCCAGGTCATCTCCTGAAAGAAATCCACAATAACAATAAGTATTATTAGTGCTAATAGTCAGGCAAATGAAATAAGCAAAATACAATGGAAACTTAATTACACTAGAGGGCAGCAACTCAAAACATAAGTAACTTTACATTTGAATCCACAAATTCCCACAGATTTTACTTGACTAATAATAATTAGAACTCCCTGGTATATATATGTTGAATCTCCTCTATACAGATGTCTTCAAAAGCCAAACCAAACAATAGCAAAAGAATTATCTGGTGAGGTGCCACAGAGGTAGTTCCAAAATAATAACAACATTCCACCAAATTGCTCCATACCAAGCCTGTTAATCTGATGATTGGCCATATTAACCCCAAACTCCACTGTTGGCATAATCTAAAAAAATATTTGGGTGACCAAAATCAAAAATATGCAAATACTGAGAATCTTTACTAAAATGTGAACGTTTCAATAAAGACAATTAACCGTCAGTGCATACAATCATAATTTCCTTCCTTGACACGATCATCATAGCTAGTCCAATACCCAAAACTTTTACTGNTATTTGTAGCTCATTAATAGCAGCATCCATAGACCATTATCCCTGTCCTTGAGTTCTTTCATGTTTACTCATTACTTTCTATTACTGCTTACAGGAATTTCACAGGATGTAACTCACTTTGCATATAATTAACTGCATAAAGCAAGACTTCCCCATCCTCCCCAGGCAATTACACCTGGGAACAAAGCCTCTGCACAAATAATATAAGTGACAATTATCATTTTCCTCAAACATTGTGATTTAGCCCCAAGAAAAAAAAAATGTGCGTCATGTCCTTTTTTTTTTTACTTGTAGAGTGTAGGTCTGCAAAAAGGAACCGGAGGGACATATTATTTCCCATCATATCACAACAACATCATCACTCATCATTGTGTATCAATTATTCATACCCGGTGGAGGCTGTAGTTGGCGGAGTATGCTGCATACGGCACTCTGCTTCTCTCTAGTGGTGGCACTCAGGAATTCATGATCTAGAAGCTTCAGTAGAACATTCAATTCTGGCAGCAGCTGGTCAAGAACTATAGTGGAAAATTATTCTCATTAGTATAAATTATCAATGTCAACACACTAAAAGTAATAAGACTAATTGAGTCAGCTGGTAAGTTTTTTTTGGGAAATGTCTCAAGAACAACCCAAAACTTAACAATAGGGGATTTACATATGTTAATATGCAAGTTAGCTCTACTGCAGGATTGGGCTACCTTCGCACTCTGCACACGGGCAGGCCCACTTACCATGCGTATGAGATGCATAGTGGGCAGGCATAGTTAATTAAATTGTACAGTAAGAGCTTGGCTAAGCCCTATAATATCACCCAGTATTCCACCTGAAGATTGTCAAATACCTAGGGGCATTCGGTACTCTTAAAATGTCCCATGTAGGAGAGGGAAATGTCCTCTTAAGGTACTTAAGATATTAGATTTTGTAGAGGCTTTCATACACAATATGATCTTACTTTTATAGATTGCAGCCAGCAAGTTATTGGCCTAGAAAATATCAACTTTCTCATGTTTGCCATGCTATAAGAAGGACAAATGGTTGGAGTAAGTTACCATTAGACATTTATTTATCAGACGTTTATTCTCTCCAAAAATTACAGTAAGCAGTAGTATAAAAAAGACAAAAATCATAAAGATAAAAATCTCTTTATGCAAGATATGAAGAACTCTGTAACTCTTTTACACAGCTAGCTATTTTTCCCTAGGTCCCAGCTTATATGTGTAGATAATTCCCTACTGGTTATACTCCACAGCAGTTGTAAATCAGATGAACATTGTTAGGACCAGAACATATTAGTCATGCAAAATGGAAAATTAATCCCTTTATTTTCAATTAAAAAAGACAATTACGAGCTATTAGTAGGTGCTCTTTGTCTATCTAAGGAGCCAGAATTGGAATGTGTGCAATGTAAAGAGTAGTAGGGAAGTAACAGGCACGGCTATATGCATTATCTCAGTTGAGTTAGTCGTATGACTAAAACGGTTTGTCAGTGTGTCATTTCTACTATCTTGTCCATGTAATCAGCTACAAATACCAGTTCAGGCTCTGATTTACATGGAATAAAAAAATTCATAGAATAGGGCAGTAACTATCACAAAAATCCGATATTATTCTTGGTATGTAAAATGGATTAAGTGAGAAGAACATTAGAGGCAAATGACAATGAAGCCCATAAAGTTATTGCTTAACTGACCAAGTGTCCCATTATAAACTGGGCCACTGACAAGCATATTCACATATTGTCCGTTGCAGATGGTTTATGGGCCTGCAGGAGTCATTCTTAGAGTTAGATATACTAAACTGCAAGAAAAGGAAAAAGTTGAGATGTTGCCCATAGCAACCAGACATCCTCTAGCCTGTAATAGGAAATTGAGAGCTAGACTCTGATTGGTTGCTATGGGCAGATGTACCTGCCAAAGAGGGAGGATTATTATTACTATCAGGTTGCAAAGAAGACTGGTTTTATTTAATGTGCTTTATTTATTTTAAGGTGAATTACATTTTAAACCCTCTCTAGATTGTGTACATCTTGTCAATGTCTGTAATGTCAGCGCTGGAACATACTGTTAAATTAAATTNCAGCCGCCTAGAACACAGCCGCTACCCGGATACAGGAAAAAAAAACTCTGGATCTGGCCCCCTGCGTTTATAAATAATGTGTATATATTGTGAATTAACAGTATCATTAAGTAATTCATATTTAACATAATATGTAACAAACATTTTGGCGTTAATAATCACAATACCATTTGACTGTAGAAACAAATGAAGGAAGTGTCAGGCACACAAAATGAATTAATCACTGACAATCATCAGAGACTATCGAGTGGTGGCCAATGTCACCTTGAAAAGCTTTCTGTGACAAGTCTCATGTAATTGTCACACTTCAGTTGTTCCACAGGGAGAGTGATTATCAACAAATTACACTCACACTATACAAACACTCCCTGGGATCATACCAGGTCTGGCAAACAATGCTGGGAAGAAAACGAGATTAAGGTCCCCAAAAAATGTCAACAAAGAAAGCAGGAGTCAGCAATACACAGGGAACAGGCACCTGGAGATAGCAATGCCATTCCATTTGCTAAAAGCTTTTATTTTCCCTTCCCACACCACTCCCTCTATCTCCACTTCCGTACAAGCTTCTCATGATTGTGTGTCCCAGTCATTATTTCATTCATTCTCTCTCTGAATATTNGGAATATGCAGTCGCCCATTCCCGCTGTGCAGGTCATGTGACTGCTTCCTACACTACCCCGCCATTCTTATAAATCCAGTTTCCTTTATTTGTATTCACATGGCTTTCATTTACATTGCAGACATTGACTAGACGTATTTTATTTATGGCATTCTCAATAGTGTGTATTTGATGCCTTCTCCATTCTTTCCACAATAATGTGCTGTGGGTTTTGCATACTTTTTTTAAAAAAAAGAAATATGAATATATATATATATATATATATATATATATATATATATATATATAATGAATAAAACTAAAAACAAAAGATACAATGCAATGTTTAAGGAGATATGGTTATGCATTTAAGGTAATAAAGTGTACTTTTTTTGGGTCACTGTCTGGAATTGGCAATAAAATGGTCCTGGAGGGGTCCTTACCCACTATAGTATTTTAGTTAGTCTACAATGCATTTGGGTAAAATGTGTAGACTACACTTCTTGTTATAGTCACATTCAATCCACTAAGGAGTCACTGTAGGTCTCTCACAAGCCTGCCAGATCCCTGCTCTACACCGATGATGGGCAATCACCCCGAAACAAGATGTCTGTAGATGGGCAACTCTTCCTTAAGGAAGTAGCTGGTTACTTGCTTGGCCCAGTCATGTTTCAAAGACACTTTAGTGGGTCGGATGTGACTAAACGAACGCCACTTCCAATAGGTGGCGCTAGAGATTCTGCTTATTTCCCTAGAGCCTCTATGAGTACTCTACTTGTGTACACTGCATTGCACTTAATTTAGCTGGATCCTGCAGGGTTCTCTTTATTTTTTGTGTATTTAATGGCAAATACTTCAGTCTGATACATAAAGAATAGGTTTAGGAGAGTGTCCCTCATCAGTGTGTTATTGGGTCAACAATTTGGAAGAGCCAAGTATTAATTTTCTTTATTTCAGCCTTTTGGTCTTTAGGAAACNTTTAGATTTTCTAGGAATTGAATAAGATGAGCGGATACCAATAATATAAATATTACTAGAGAAGAAGACATTTCTCTTTCACATGCAATTCTACTCTCTATTCTAGTTCTTTTTCCTGTAAAGCAATATGCACATAGGAGTATGCTCTGTTGATGGTAGCATTACACATGCTGACTGCATAAAGTGTTTAAATGTTGCAGTATAANAAATGTGACATAATTAAGACTGACCTAATCTGGGTCACTATGCACATTTGCCACTGTGCTGGATGAAAACTGAACATCTCGCCCCCACCTTACAACCACTGCCCTTCCTGCCACCTCCTGCTATAAACACATCAGCAGCTAATGTATATCTATCTATGCAGCCCTTCTGTTTCCTTTCAGCTCATTCCAGCCAAATGAAACAGTGGATGTAGACTAACTCAGCACATTTCACTTAGAGGTGTCACCAAGCATTACGCCAGACTTGTACTGACAAAGATAGTCCAATTTATCAATGAAAAAGGTTTCCACCCCTTGGAACAGGAAAGGTGATTGTAAAGANTCCCTGCCAGTGTGTTAGGAGTGGACTTGCCAAACACATGCTTACAGCTTCCTTATGTTACACACTGAAAACTGGAAAATCCACCATGTGAACAAAAATGATTCAATGCCAACCGCCATTCAACATTAAACATTGGGTGCCAGTGTGAGGTCATTCTGCACAAGTACGCGCTACATTGCAGCTTTACATTGGTGCCCGATGATAATAAAGTTTAGGNAAAAAAATGAATGGAACACGCAAGTTCTCACTATATAACATATATTTGCAGGTCAGGTTTCAAAACTATTCCCAATGTTCTTCCTCTGAACAGAACAAAAAGTATATTAAATTACACGCACCACAAAAACATTTTTTAATGTATGGATTATCTTATGGGGTTGTAGGACTTTATTTATTACCGAGGTTTTTATATAGCACCATCACATTACGTAGCACTTTACAATTACCATCAGACAGACTTGATGGGGAAGGGGGCGCTGCCTGCAGGTTTACATTCTAAAGAGATTGATACATAGGTGCAATTACACATACACTAGGGAGAATTTAGACAGCTGCCAATTAACTTACCGGTGTGGTTTTTGGAGTGTGGGAGAAACCNNAGCACCCAGAGGAAACCCACGCAAACACAGGGAAAACATACTCACAGATAAGGGCCTTAATTTACTAAGCATGGAGATGGAAAAGTGGGGATGTTGCCCATAGCAACCAATTAGAGTGCTTGAATTTGATTAGTTGCTATGGGCAACATTCCCAATTTTCAATCTCCCTGCTTAGTAAATTTAGGCCTTGGTCTTATCCGTGATTCAAACTCACAACTGCAGCCTATTTGTGCTTTTTGCTACAATCATATCATGCTTGCAGACCTCTCTGTCNCCTCTGAGAGTTCATGAATAGTGTCATCTAATACAACTCCAACCGCACCATGCTGGGTATAAACGTGGTTCATGCTGTTCTACTAATGGCAAAAAAGACACAAATGAACGAATGTAGCCATATATTATACATGGTGTGCGAAATTATACCATATGCAAAAAAGACTGATTAATTTTTCAATCATCACCCATGCTAAATAAGAGTTTCACTATGACACAGTAGTGAGAGGATGGAAGAGCGCAGCAACAGAATAGTGTTTAGGCAGCAGCAGGGAGTCACAGCAGTCACTGGATNGATTAAACATTGCCGTCAGTGGAGCAGGAGATGAAGCCATCAGGTCTCTATCTGCATAAAACGCACCATCAATCACTGCTTTGTAATGCTGTGAATGACGGCAATGCACAGTGTGGATGGGGCTTGATAAGGCAATTTGTATAATTAAACCATACTTTGGGCTCAATGCCAGCCTGGCCTGGTCTCTTGTGGATCACACATCTTGAGAGTCTCCTGGACAGTTGTTAAGTATGGTCTGCATTGCCAGTAAGCTAGTGCTACAAACAGGTAGAGCTAACGCTTCATTTATGCTTCTGACCTGCAACTATATAACTATAAAGGTACAGATACAGCCGCTACACAGGTACCTTTACCTTACCCGATCCCATAAAATTACATGGATAGCGGGTTTACACCATATGCAAAAAAGATGACTTTGATTTTCCAATCATCACCCATGCTGCAAATGAAAGTTGCACTATGACACAGTGATGAGAGGATGGAAGAGCACAGCNACAGAATAGAGTTTAGGCATCAGCGGGGAGTCACAGCAGTCACTGGATGGATTAAACATTTCCTGCTGGCAAGAAGTTCACTCGCTTTACAGTAAGATCCTATTACCCTGCAGGGAAAACAGACTCCTTTTGAAGTGCTTTGTTTGCAGAGGAGCAGATTAATAGGCACAGATAGCCAGGCCCCTGAGCAGAAGATAAAACAGCAAACAGGTCTTAAGTGCTATAGAGCAGAACATATAATAACTTATCGGCAAAGAATTTAACCTGGTGCGCCAGTTCACGTGATAACATAAGGGGTGCTAGGATATATGGCTATATGAGATTATATGAAGTAAATGCTCCATGGCAGTTAGGGATTATAGGATCTGATCCAGATCTAATAGCAGGTTCCGTATGTTCACCTACACAATGGAGGCTGACGTACAGAGTTTGCTATCCAAAGTACAGCACTCAGAAGAGCAGGCCACTCCCCCTGCNTGACAAAGAGATTTAAGAGCACACACGAAATACAGGGTTCTACGTAATGGGTTAGCCCAGACCTTACTGTATAAGTACTTATGCCTACCCACCCATCCGCGCCCAGTGAATAAATTCCAAACAAAATCAAAATTAGTGATCCCACATTCCTTGGGCAAAGTATGTACATACCCTGCCGTTACCAAATCTGAATNCTACCCAAACGCATAATAATAAATGATAGTAAATAAGTCACCATGACAAATCAGCAGATTTCAGTAATTATCTGTTGTTTTTTAAATGGTTTCCATTTCGGAAATCTGGCCTATACTTGTATAGTTATATTTTTAGATTCAGTGTGTCGCCTTTCCTGAAAATTGTACAAGTATAGCACTAACTGCTTCCTGCACATTATAATGGACTGAGCTTTTGTTGGGGACAGTGGCGAGGCTACAAAGTACTGCAAAAGTATTAGCTTACAGTTCTAATAAAAGAGCGACTAAAGTAGAATTTGAAACAAAATATTTGAAAAATACACTTTTCCTGTGAATTTACAACAGAGAAGGGATTTATTTATTGAAGACATAGAGATAAGGAACTGAACCCAGAACCCCACTTCTTCTACACTGCACCTGCTGTCCCTCCTGTCTCCCAGTTTGTCCCAATTAGGGGAAAAACTGTATTTTTGTTTGAACTGGCTGTATTATTCGCCATGGTCGTAAAAAGGGGTTGGTGTGGGGGGCTGGGTTTATTTGTCCCGACCTTCCCGGCTGACACGTTGGGAGGTATGGAAGTACCAACATAGCAGTGTGTGGAAGGGATGCAGAATCAGGGTGCATAGCTACATGGGAGGGGTAGCAGAATGTTAATAATTTCATTTTTTTGGTCCCAAGTGTTTCTGGGACATTTTGTTCAGCACACACTGGGGTCCTAAATTTACTAAGCAGGNAGATTGAAAAGTGGAAATTTAATCTTACATTCTCCAGTATGTAAAATGAAATGAGAGCTTGAATCTGAATGGTTGNTTAGTAAATTTAAGCCTAGGTCACTTAGCCCAGAAAACGGTATAGCAAGTGTCCCGCCTTTGTTTGACCTGAGGTTATCTTCTTTTGATCATGTCTAAGGAAGTTGGCTAAGTTGCCATAGATTTTAAACTACTTAATATTTCTAAATGTCGTCACAGGAACATTAAATATACCTGTCTAATTTGTTTTAGGTATAATATTTTTTTTTCTGGTTCATGTTCAGTGTGGTGTAAATGATCAATGAATACTGATAGGCTAAATGACTTATTACACCAGGAATCTCAACCTGCTTTTACAACCTCTTTCTAAAGCTGGGTACTCACTAGATTGATTATTGTGCCAAAGGCTCTGGGAAGATAATCTGAACTTTTGGGATTCATGATTGATATCGTCCTGGAGGGGACAATATTGTGCAGTGTGTGGGCAGGGTCCAATTATTGGACCCTGTACCGCACCATTCACTGGATATGATATTCTTGCAGACTGAACAGATTACCGAGTCCGGGTCCTGTCCCATGTCCGTATACAGCCAATCGACTGAAAGTACCTCCTGTCAANCTCTGCAGCCCTCCTGCCCCTTCCACCTCACCACCGATTGTCGCTCTAGTAAGTGGTGGTGATAATTACATTCTCCTCAGGGAAAATGTCCTGATTATCTGCCACCTCCTGCTGTTTATGCATGTGCAGTCTTCTGTGCTGCACATACAGATATCTGTACAGTAGTTACTGTCATTTTTTTTACTAGATGGTTTGGAGAGGACATGATCTCAGACCGGCTGTTATATTTATATGGTGTGTATGTGTGAATAATCAGGTCCATGGTGACTTGTCAATTAAATTGTAA
>JABWIB010012604.1:0-14358 GCA_016617825.1 Platyplectrum ornatum | reverse complement strand
TAGTGATGAAGGGGTGTATATATAGTATATATATGCTAGTGATGAAGCGGTGTATATATAGTATATATATATGCTAGTGATAAAGGGGTGTATATATAGTATATATATGCTAGTGATGAAGCGGTGTATAGAAGCCTCTTTGTGAGGCCAGCCTCCAGCCTCCAGCAGCCTCCAGTCTCCAGAGGTGTGTGGACCCCCCCCCCCGGCTGAGGAGTCCCAGTGACGGGGAGGGGCTGCAGGCTCAGGGGGTGTGTCCTAATGATTGGCAGCTGGCTCGTCCACTTACACGGAGCATTGCGGATGGGATGGCAGCAGCTGCATCTCCATATTCTCCTCCATGGGCTTTGCGCGCCTGCATTCTGCTGATGTGAGGAGCAGGAGCCGGGCTCAGACGTTAATCCGTGGGGTGGAGGATAGCCCTGGATGAGCCACTAATCCTGATGCCGGAGGATGCGCTCTCCGCTGCCCGCATGATGCCACTCTCCAGCCCCCGCTGCCGGTGATCGCGGTGCAGGCAGCGGGTCTCTCCGGTGCTGTCCCCATGGCTGCAGTGTGAGGAGGGGAGGCTCCGCTAGAAGTTTGTCCGGCTCCTGCACCAGTCCTCCGGAAGGGGATCTGCGGGGCTTCCTTCCCCCCGGGAGCCCGGAGATCGTGCGTCATGACCCCCGCATTATGCCGTGCGATGCGGTGCTGCCAGCCGGGTGACCCCGGCGTGATGCTCCAGTCCCGAAACTTTGCTGGATGCCCGAGCAGGAGCAACAGTTCCCCCGGCCGGAGGCTGCTCTCCAGATAATCCCCTGTCCCGCCGCCCGCCCGCCGCCCCCTCCCCAGGATGAAAGTGTTCCGCAGGAAGGCGATCATCCTGTGCCTGGGCTATGTGCTGCTGCTGGTCCTCACTATGCTCAACCTCATGGACAAATGGCACAAGGAGCCGCAGCAATGCAACGACCAGGTGCGCTACACCCCCTACCAGACCCGCTCCGACATCCGCTACCTGTACCGACCCTCGCCCCCCCGCAAGCGGCAGCTGGTCTACGTGTTCACCACCTGGCGCTCCGGCTCCTCGTTCTTCGGGGAGCTCTTCAACCAGAACCCGGAGGTGTTCTTCCTGTACGAGCCGGTGTGGCACGTGTGGCAGAAGCTGTACCCCGGGGATGCCATGTCTCTGCAGGGGGCAGCCCGGGACCTCCTGAGCGCCCTCTACCGGTGCGACCTGTCCGCCTTGCAGCTGTACAACACGGCCGGCGCCAAGAACATCAGCACCCTGGGCATCTTCGGGGCCTCCACCAACAAGGTCATCTGCTCGTCCCCCATATGCCCGGCCTATAAGAAGGACATGGTGGGGCTGGTGGATGACAAGGTGTGCAAGAAGTGCGCCCCCCAGAGCCTGGGCCTGCTGGAGGAGGAGTGCCACAAGTACAACACCATAGTCATTAAGGGGGTCCGCATCTTCGACATCAACGTGCTGGCCCCATTGATGGTGGACCCTTCCCTGGACCTGAAGGTCATCCATCTGGTCAGGGACCCCAGGGCCGTGGCCAACTCCAGGATAAAGTCCAGACACGGCCTGATCCGGGAGAGCCTGCAGGTGGTGCGCAGTAGGGACCCTCGCATCCGTAGAGTGCCCTTCATAGACCCGGGCCACAAACTCAACAAGAAGGATGGATCGGACTACCACGCTATAGGTGCCATGGAGGTCATCTGCAGCAGCATGGGCAAGACCCTGCGGACTGCCCTCAACCCACCGAGCTGGCTCAAGGGTAACTATATGGTGGTCAGGTATGAGGACTTGGTGGTGGATCCCATTAAGACCCTCAGGCAGGTGTATGGGTTTGTGAACCTTTCGGTGAGCCCGGAGATAGAGAAGTTCTCGCTGAACATGACCAGTGGCTCGGGCTACTCTTCCAAACCATTTGTGGTGTCTGCTCGCAATGCCACGCAAGCTGTCAGCGCGTGGCGGACATTACTCACGTTCCAGCAGATAAAGCAGGTGGAGGAGTATTGCCAGGTCCCTATGGACCTTCTAGGGTACCAAACAGTTGCAAGTCAACAAGAAGTGAAAGACCTCAGCAAGACGCTGCTGAGGAAGCCCAAGCTATGAGGACAAACTCTTACTCTGTTGCCTGCAAAAAATGAACCTTTTCAACTACTGTACCAAATGTCTTCTAGTGTTTTACACCATATCCCTCTGCTAAACCCATATATCATCATGACATGCCAGTTTATCAGTGCACATGACAAGGTATTTGATGGCAATCTGTGGTACTTGCTTGAATTCTATTTAACTTATTGTTAAGATCCAATGACAGATCACATTAAGGATAACCATGACTGCAGGGCGGGTAATTCAATCATTGGGGTGTTCTCGCTCCTCACCAGATGGTCAATAAGATTGATCCTTTAAGTGGGCATTAGAGATTTGTGTTGTTTGGGATCCATAAAATAATGATAAAATAATGAGCTTTAGTGACCATTATCTGGTGGAAGCCAAACATTTGTACCCTGCCTGTGGCCAGTCGCTGGGGGTGACATGTTCCCCTGCTAGGACCTCATGTTTTCTACTGTCCACTCCTATGGTGTGTATAGTGTGCAGCTCTATTCAGGGGGATAGTACACACTCACATGGCATGATCATTTCCGTGGCCTATTAAAGCTGTCTCGAGTGCCCTGCCGGGTGGCTGGTCAATGTCACAAGTGCTGTTAATAAAAACAAAAACAATAATTTATGTTACATTCTTTAGTGTTGGTTTGTGGGTTTATTGAGTTTTAATTTCCTTTTGGATGATCACATTTAATTATTTAATAAATGAGTATACATTTACTGTACTGTGACCATTCTCTCCATACCTTTTACTTCTGATCGTGAAATATCATATTACAGATAATATACTGCACAACCATCACATGTCAGGTACTAATGGTCATAACAGTTATATACTGTGTTTCCCCGATAATAAGACACTGTCTTATTATTTTTTTTGGTCCAAAAAAATACCATAGGGCTTATTTTTGGGGTAGGGCTTATTTTGGACTGTTTTACAAAAATCAGGGTAGGGCTTATTTTCGGGGTAGGTCTCATTAGCGGGGAAACACAGTAGTATGGTGCATCACTATGTGCAATGTATGCTCTATAGTATTGGGGAGATATCAGCTATAGCGCATCAGTAACTTACTGACATTATTTATCTGCTCTCTTCCTATAGAGGTGTATTCTTCTCATTTTCTGCATCTGAAATAGACATTTCTACTTTCCAAAGTTCTCCCGTTCAGTATCAAATATAACAACTCGCCATTAGGCAATCTACGCTTTATCTTAATTATTCAATGCAGAATCCATATAATGTGGCCACTACAGTAACTGCCTCTTATACTTCCAGTATGGAGCTTATTAAGCAATATTCTGTGTATACGTTTAGATTTATTGGTGCTTTAAGGTAATCTAACCCATTACCTATCACAACATATCCTAATACACATGTTATACCCTCCTCCTTGGAGAATGATTACTTATGGTTAAGCACATTTAAAATGTAACGCCCCCAATGTTCTTGGCACCCACCCCTGTCCAATGTATGACCATGGTCAGGAAATGCTGGCAGCTGATGCTGTTTTGTGTATGTGACATTGCTGGCAATATCTAGTCTTAAGCAAACGTAGTTATACCATTGAAAAACAAACCTTTAGAAATGATATATATATATATATATATCTATCAGTCCATTGCAGCAGTGTTAATGCTGGGAATGGGGATGATAATGCTGTGGTTGGAAACATGCTGGCAGCATATGGTGAATGGCTGGATGACTGCCTCTGCTAGCTGTATACACGAAGATGCTAGTGCAGCTGGTGAGTCTTAGGTTATTTTAGCCTGGTTACGAGGGGTTAAGTCCTGATTGTAGCGGTCGAGCCCCTTCCTGTGGACGGTCTGGTATGCTGCCATTGTGATATAACACTAATAAGTGCCATGATTTGTTGATGTTCCAGTATAATCGCTGTACAGAGAATAAAACATGACCTAGTGCAGTGTTAGCTTCAGGCTCTTCTTATCCCTCTTCATCCTATTATTATTAGTGTTTCGGTGGCGCAGGCATTTAATGCTGTGTGTGTGTGTGTGTGTGTATATATGTGTCTATATATACATGTGTGTGTGTGTGTGTGTGTATGTATATATGTGAGGTAGCAACAGACATGATGCAACATTTTATAGGTGAAGCACATTTATAGTGTGGTATCATGCCTACCCCGGGGTACATGTGGTGCAGTGCTTGTCCCCAGGGTGGCAATCATATATTTGCCCATCATGTCCCTCTGCTATCTGTCTTCTCTGCATACACTGTGCCGATGGAGCAATGTTACACTGCAGCTCAGAAACGTAACCTGTGTAGTAAAGGTGAATATACTCCCAGTAAAGCACTATGTATGGGATCGCTGGCAAGATATGATGGTGTGATAAAGTGTTATGAAGGGAATATTCCATGTTAACAGAAGACACGTGTTTCCGTATGCTGCATTCAGTCACAGGTTACTACACCATGGGCAGCAATGTTTCATTATATGTCGCGTTGTACAGTGATTGAGGTAAGACCTCATCTAGCTTATATCAGCAGCTTTACACTGAGTTCTATTTTCACATTTAGTTGAATATATCCTATAAGTCATTTCGTCAACCAACACTATCTTCTGTGTTATGAAATAAAATAATGAATCACTCTATACTAACTAAATATACCTACAACACTGCCAACATGATGCCAGTGGCACAATACCTATAACTCTGCCACCATGATGCCAGTGGCACAGTACCTACATCTCTGCCACCATGATGGTAGTGGCACAGTACCTATAACTCTGCCACCATGATGGTAGTGGCACAATGCCTACATCTCTGCCACCATGATGGTAGTGGCACAATACCTATAACTCTGCCACCATGATGGTAGTGGCACAATACCTACAACTCTGCCAACATGATGCCAGTGGCACAATACCTATAACTCTGCCACCATGATGGTAGTGGCACAGTACCTATAACTCTGCCACCATGCTGGTAGTGGCACAGTCCCTACATCTCTGCCACCATGAGGCAGTCTTAAAATACCTATAACTCTGCCATCATGATGGCAGTGGCACATGGTCATAGCGAAACATTCTCAGATGCTGCATTAGATAAATAAGGAACATCTAGCAATATAGCGTTATCTTTAATAAGTGATATTATGAATATTCATAAACTGCTAACATTCTGTGTAACACAATAACCACCTGGGAAAGTCGCATTAAGTATTATGGTTTAAGTAACATTGTAAAGTAAACAATATCTGGCATAGAATAATAGGTGGGTGTCCATATTACATACATTCACTGCTACAATCATTGCATAGAACAACATTCCTACAACACGAAAAAATCAAATAGATCATTGGAAAGCAAAGCTGCTGTTTATCTTCAGCAAAGCATTATATCAACCACTGCAGTGGAATCAAAGAGAAATGGCGTAGATATACGTATCTATTACTGGGCTGTATATACAAAACAGGTTATCAAGACAAGTCTTCAATTTAAATGTGCATGTCACTGCAGGCCTGTAATGAAAATAGTGATTACAGCACTTATATAGGTATATTGTAATGCATTGGGTAATAAAGAGGCAGAACTGGAAAGTGTTTGTGAGCAGCGAGATTAGAGCGCTGGTGTTTTGTATAGAGTATAGAGATGCCCATAAAAAGAGGGTACAAAGTGGTATAGACATAAAACAGAAACTAAGCTAATACTAAGTACACTGACACTACAGGAGCGCACTGACACTACAGGAGCACACTGACACTACACACAACACTCACAGACACTACAGGAGCGCACTGACACTACACACAACACTCACAGACACTACAAGAGCGCACTGACACTACAGGAGCACACTGACACTACACACAACACTCACAGACAAAGGGCAATAAGAGTTTGATAAAAAGTAAAACAAACAAAAATAAAATAAAAAACTCCTTAATTGATTCTCTCAAATGTGAAATGCTTTTCTAGATCCTCACTCCATGCTCCACTCTACATTCACTCTATTCGGAGGAGTTACTTGGTGTGTAAATGGCTCCACTGACAAAACTATGGATATGATACTTGCTCAACCAAGGATCAGCTGAATATTGGCGATTGCAATAGAAGAACACCTTTAACGTTATTCCACTGCATATGGAATGAGGTCCACCGGGCTTTTCATAACATCCACCAGTGGTTTGGAACACGAAATCAATGCGATGTGCAGCCAAAATTGCACTTTATGAATAGATCCCCTAGAATCTATGAGGTTTTCTACAAAGATCTTGATGACCTGAAGGTGATCACTAGTGTGATAATATCAGACCCAGGAATACGTTACTGCAGAGTGAGCCCTGTGCACTATATCTTTTTATGTGAATTCTGGAAACTCGTTTTATGATTTTATAACTACAAGATTGTATTGAAATATATTTTCACACTCGTTATTTGTCCTCAGTTATTGGTTTAAACCAGTTTAAAGCCAAGATCAAGTATATTTTACTTATATGATCAGCAGATAGAACCATATTAGGAAGTGGGGAGGTGTACAATTTACACCTCTATAAAGGTATATATTATATATATATACACTATAGATGTAGTATAGTTTCCACGCATGTAGGGGAATCCTTTGTACAGCACAGCTTATGTTTTTCTTAGGTATAAATGTGATAAATACAAAACATTCCAAAGAGTCATTTGTATAAAGTACAATTGTAGCATAGTAATAATGACACAGGTTTAGGGAATCTTGCAAATATTGTTCCATACCAGTGGCAATAGGGGGTGATCCAGCGTTGCTTGCGTGCAGACAAAACACTTGGCTTTTGCACAAAGAATCTACAAGCTGCATAGTTTATGTTTAATATGCAGTTGAGGTTGGAAACTTCACCTTTCAACTCTAATTCTGTTTTCACCGTTTATACTTGCCTCCCGTGCAGTTCACATTTTGGTTTTGCCCAGATCTACACCAGTTTTGCCCTTACTACCAAACTCTGGATCAGCTCCCTGGTATCTCTGTATCTCTGCCAACCCCAAAGGGGACTGGTCCTACCAGCAGAGCCTATAAATGACAGCATTACTTAATTGGTAATTAGGATAACATTCAGCTAAATGAAAGGAGCAGCACGTATAGAGATAGCGGCAGCGGAAATAGTGATAAGCAGTTAGAATATGTTTGGTATGAACACACACAATACTTTCTATTGTTTTCCTTCTTGGGATTCCCCGTTTCTTGAATGATGGCCAAATGCTGTCAGTGTTGCACCATAATTAAGTACAAATGAGTATCACAGTGATTATGTGGTGGAATTAATGATACATTTGCTAATTAAAATACGAATAATATATAGTTACTGTGTAATATCCTGGTATGTGGCTAAAATATTTCCATGGACAGCAGAATAAACCTTGAATATTGTCCCTAAGTTATTGGTACCAAATCTTACGAGTTGTAAGCACCCTTAGGGTCTCCATATGTATTCAAGGCACCCATAAGACAAAATAATTACCATGCTGTCCCAATGTTACAGTGTGTGAGTCAAAATAGCGTAATAACTATTTAGGTAAAGACAGAAATATTCAGGCGCATGGCGCCTATACAAGAAGTAAGATTGTACTTCTAAGAATCACTAGCGATACTCGCAACGTCACAGCACATTCCACAGCACCCCAATGAGAGCGTTGCTGCACCCCAGTCTGAGAATCACTGATGATATCTCTCAGAGTTGCACCCAGTTACGTCCCCCCCATAGATATGACTGCCATCTCTAGTGCTGACAATCACATATCACGTGTGTTTCCTCAATCAGAGTCCAGAGGTGCCTAGCAGAGCGAAGCGTTTGGTCAGCATTAGACATCCCAGATTTCCTATGCCACTTACTCCTAAGGAGAACATGACATAATCTTTGAGTCAGGGTTTGAAGTCACTTTTTCCTGTTTTATATGAATAACCATGAATCCCCCATACACTCCTATAATATTCTATATTTCCATACCAGCACTTTTATATCTCCTCTTGGACTCCTGCTTTGAGTTATATAAATATATCACTTATATGATGACTTAGACTTCTGCATTAACATGAGCGTCTTTGATTTAAAATGCACCATTCCATTATACTGCAAATCTGTAATAATGAAATTCAAATTCAAGTTAATTCATTAGCACCAGAAGATATTTGTGTTTCAGTTGGCAAGAAAAGCAGAACAACAGATGTGATACTTTCCCATCCTACATATTCAGAGACGCTGAAACACGCACTAATAAAGCCAGCAATGTTACCGCTGGTTCTGATAACAATGTTTATCTTTTGCTAAATCTCCTCAAACTATGGTATTAAGGGATTATTGCTGCTGAGCGTTTGACAGCCAATAAGGATGTTTGTCATTTTGTATATATGTGTGTATGCAGCTAGTGAGATGTTTTAGGCATTAGACAACATGGCTTGTGTCCCTGTTACACAATACAGCCTTTATTCTAATATCCATGACATTACAGTATAGGGAGCTGATCCAGCGTTTCAGCGGGAGCGACCTACAGGCGTAATGCGGGAATGGTGAGGTCTGATGTAGAGTTTCCTCTGGATGGGACATTGTATAAAAGGCCAGTCCCTTAACACACACAAGCAGGGCTGTATGCACACAGGGTGCACGTGTACTGCAGCAACATATTCTACTTTCCATGTTCCAAATGGGAATTTGTTTTACAGTTATAAAACCCTATACAAACATATGTACAATACTTAGAATACTCCGCGACAATATACTACTAATCAGACAAAAAACAATAGTGTATGATTTGAGCTTTTGTTAATGAATGAAACTAACAAATTAATAACTGTTCATTTTTCTACCACATATATATATATATATATATATATATATATATATATATATTACATTTATCTAGTCATAGAGAATGACCTGTACCTTACACTTACACATCCCTTGACATGCCGCAACATTTTGGAAAACGTGCATGGACTATAGCATCTTGCAGCATCTAGCCGAAGCACCACTTCTTCATAAATAGTATTTCTTAATATAGTTGTTCTAGTGCTGTGCTCTGAGGTATAGTGACACTGGAGAGAGATGCGCTTCAAAATAATCCCAAGAGGATCCACCTCCTAATATATAATGGCAGAGATAATAGAATAATAAGTAAAGCACTAGGTATTCAGCACTATATATTTATATATTCTCTCACAGTCCAGTATTCCGAATTAACCCCTAAATGTAGAAGTTCCAGCACTAAATGTATAAGAAAGCCTTCAGAATTTTATGCTCCATCTAAACTTCTAAAATTCCCTAAGTGTTCAAAAATGTAACAAATGATATACAATCTAATATATATTTATAGCAAGAATCTAAAGTGAGGTGCTTCTGATATTTACACTATAACCACTGGTGACTTATATGGTGTTAGACAGGTGATTTACAAGGTTCATTTGTGAACCTGCAGGAATGGTCTAGCTGGTCCCAGACATGACAAATTATAAAAAGTTCTCAGCATTCATTTATGTAGTGCCGAGCGCTGGTTTAAGATGTCCACCCGTAACTGCTGTTTTTACCCCCCCACTCCTGAGCCTCCTCCTTGTTATGAGGCTTGAGTCAGTTCCCCTCTGAATACCGCATATTTAGGGCATGATTGATTGTATAGGGATCATTATAAATCATTTAAATTAATCATGTTTTTAACATTTTTAAGATTTTTTTTCCCCCTATAATCAGTAAACCTGTTATTTGCCCACATGACGCCATTTTCCAAAAATCATGAATTTGCATCCAATTTATTCTGTTTAATCCAGCATGCACATTACATTAATACTTGGGGGTATATTTACTAAGCGGTGAGAATGAAAAGTGGGGATGTTGCCCATAGCAACCAATCACATTCACATTCTCCAGTGTGTAAAATGAAACTAAGAGCTTGAATCTGATTGGTTGCTATGGGCAACATCCCCAATTTCAATCTCACTGCAATCTCGCCACTTAGTAAATATACCCCTAGCACTCTAAAATACTAAAAATATTAACATACAAAACTGAAGCTTTTAAATGCCATAATTGTTGTGATGATAGTGACCATATTAAGGACAAGGGACCAGATCCTGGTTTCCCCACTCTGCTAGCGGGCAAGTAATTTCGACCGAAAGGGGCCACATTTATTAAACTGCAGGAATGGAAAGGTGAATGGATTCTAGTTCTCCTTTGTGTATTGTGTGTTAGTCAGGGACCCATGTACACAATTATGATAAAGTTTTAGCAACACAGAAAGTTCAGATGGATCAGAATTAGAATAGTGAGTTTAATGGTTTTGACAACCCTAAAATTCCTCAAAGCGATTGCGTGCAAATAGATAGATATTATTAACGCTATATTATTAACAAAGTGTCAGCAGCGCTGTACAATGGAGAATACAGAAGGACAGAATGGCAGGGGAAGCTTACATTGAACAATTACATATACACATTCACTAGGGACAATTTAACCTGTGTGTTTTTGGGAGAAAACCCATGACAAGGGGAGAACATACAAACTCCACACAGATAAGGTCCTATTAGGAATTGAACTTACATTTTTAGTGCTGTGTACCAGGAACACTATCCGATGAGCTATCTGTGCAAGAACAAAAACACTGTCATATTGTCATGGAGAAATGATTCTCAAAATTACCTATTATTATATTATTGGAAACTGCCAGAAAAAAAGACAGTAATAGTAAAAGTCAGAAAAAAAAGAGTATTTGGAGGAGAAGGAAGTGAAGGAAGGGGATTACAAAGGATATAATAATAGCCTGGCAAAACATAACAACACTGCTGCAATACTAGTCAGAGGGGCTATCACAGTCACTGACCCCAGAGCCCAGGATCCAGATAATGTGTCTTCTGCCTGTATGGTGGTTTCACTTTCATTAAGTAGTGAAAACTCTCCCTCTGAAGCCCACCCATCTGAATAAAGGTTAAATGACCTGTGATGCAGGTCCTCGAGGATGGGTAATGGTGTAATGGTGGTGATAGCAGCGAGCATTCTGGTCACCTCATCTGAGAAATTGCTGCTAACTGCTGTGTCTGTCCTTCCTGAAAGTGAAAGCTTAGCTCCGTCCCACACTCTGATACCAGTGTGCCTGGAACACTACACACTGAACGCTGTATAAACATTCCTCCTGATAGCCTGCAGTAAATGATTTGGTAATCTATAGTCCAACTGGCCTAAAGGCCCGGTCGCAAGTGCGACCACTGTGACCAGGGCCGGACTGGCCATCTGGCACTTTTGGCAAATGCCAGATGGGCCACTGGTGTGATGGGCTGCTACCAAGTGCTGGAGGAGTGCTTCAGCCATCCAACAATCGTGTGCTGACAGCCATTCACTGACTGGCTGCCGGCTAGAAACAAAGGGCTCCATTTAAGAAGCCCCGATATTATCGATTTCATATGATAAAGTCCGTTTCGGACTTTATCATATGAAATCGATGTGTCCTACATTTATAAACATTTACATTAATTAACATACCGCTCCGAGGGAAAAATTGTTGTGTCCCTGCAGTCTCCCCATAGACCTCCCTTTTCCTCCCTCTAATAGAGGGAGGAAAAGGGAGAGACATATGGGGAGACTGCAAGGACACTGTAAAAAAGTAGAAAAAAATAAAATAAAAACGAAGGTTACTCACCTTTCAGATGAGCCGCGGGAGTCCTGGAGCCAGCGATGTTCTCCAGGTCTCGGCACATGCGCAGTATACCGATGCTGGGACTTATCGCTGATATACTGCGCATGCGCCGGGACCCGAAGAAACATCGCTGGCTCCAGGAATCCCGAGGCTCATCGAGGGACACCAAGAGACAGGTAAGTCTCAGTAAATACTGGGGGCGATGTTGCCAGGCACGCAGCGAGGTGCTGCGAACCTGGACGAATGACATATCGCCCCCAGTAATATTTTTAATAAATGGAGCCCAAAAAGAGGATAACTATCAGCAGTCTGATTGGTGGATGGCTCTAGGTGAGCCTGTGTGCATTAAATGCCAGGGCTGATTTTTAGTCCCAGTCTGACCATGGCTGTGACCAATGTAGCTACACCACTGATGGTAATGTCACAGCTGCCGACTCTCGGAGAATTTCGGGCAAATATCCAGGACCAAGGCTTTTAGGCAGTGATTTAATGAAAATCACTGCCTAAAGCCCTGATAATTACTATGGCTAGGAAGGAATTTATAGCATCAAGACCAGCCTATCCTTAGCAACCAATCAGATTCGAGTTCACATTCTCCAGTGTGTAAAATGAAACTGAGAGCTTGAATTTGATTGGTTGCTATGGGCAACATCCCCACTTTCCAATCTCACTGCAATCTCACCGCTTAGTAAATATACCCCCTAGTCTAATAACAGAGTAACTGTAACACTGGCGAATATCTGTGTGCAAAATGCAAAAATATAAAGTATATAATATAAAAGTATTCTCCCTGCATGCCAACACTAACATTCATTTTAACTCCCCTGCAATTCAACATGATCTTACCCACTCGTAAGTCAATAGTGCTAAAGTCTGGATTTGGTCCTTTGTGGGTGCAGTCCTATATTCATTATATGCACTGCCCATTTAAGTGCTTATTAGAACTAAACCCATTAATGAACTGCAGGTTAACTGTTATGCCATTATGACAATAGAGATTTTTCAAGAATAGATGAGCAAAAGAAACCTATTCTACAGCAGCCACACTTTGTGTTCTCTATGTGACAATCTACATCAAACCTTTTATTTATACTTATTAAAATATCTGAATTCATTGTGTCAGCAAAATATTTCTAAAAAGCCCCATCAGAAATATTAAAAACTGTAAATATATGTGAATAAGGAACTATTGCTCAGCATCACTTATCTGAACACATATAACACTTTGTATTGTTTTTCATTTTGGTTCTCCCAGTGCACTTGAATGACAGCCAAAGTGCTACGCCGAAATTAATTATGCAAATCAGATTATTGCAATGATTACATGGTTCCAGGGGTCTAGCAAAACAAAATTAGGAGAAATAATATTAAGAATATTGAAGACTTAGTTGTTTTTCCTACAGCACTTATATATATATATATATGGATATATGGATATATGTTTCCATAGGCAGCTGAAAAGAACCTTTGAAATCAAGTTCCTGTGTAGAGAGAGTTGCTCCCCTCTGTTAGGATGCCCAGGCCCTTATAAGAACTAGAAACTATTCCTCTGCCATCAGAGAAATGAGAACATGACTCTGTAAAGAGGCCAATTATCGTTACAGGCCTAGACTTGTGCTGTGTGGCTGTAGCTGGGTTTTGCATTACTCTTTCTAGATAACGTAGGATTACAACAGGATGCCACAATGTAAGATGTGTTCACCAATCCTCAGGGTCTGTATCATGGAATAATGTCTGTGCTGAAGCATTACACTTAAAGCGGTGGTAAAGGAAAGATATGAACACTAAAGCTGGCCATACACTATAAGATAAATTGTTCCAATCGTAAGATTTTTCAAAAGTGGTAAAATGAATGTTAGTTTGTGCATGCAGGGAGAATACTTTATTGTTGCATATTGCACACAGATACTGACCAGCGTTACTGTTACACTGTTATTAGACTTGGGCTGGAAACATCTTGTAATACTGATTGCAACTAATTCAGTTTACATCCCCTGCAATTCAACATGGTTTTGCCCACTCTTGAAAAATCTTACGATTTAAAAATGTATCTTATAGTGTATGGCCAGCTTATGAGTAGACACTCATACACCCGATTGCAAATTAGTATTAAAGGTTGGAAATATAAAATCTGATTGAGGCATACACACGTGTCCAGCCATCTGCTTAAAGCAATGTTTCTCTGTGCAGTGTTTGGGGTAGTGGCTGACACACTTTACCAATTGGTAGGTCTGAGGTCAGGTGAGTGAGCATATACTGTATTATACTCTGCTTTGATTTAGATACACCTAAAATTTTCTTGCCATTAAATATTTTAGTTATACATTACTTGCTGGTCATCCCCTTTATTACTGATTTACTGCTCTATAAGATTCAAGGAAATAAACAGATTTTCATGACTAACTTCATTTGTTCTAATAAACCATCACACAAACAAAAAACATCAGAGAGGTTAGATTAAGTTTGCCCAGGGGCTTTAACCTGGAATTCTTTTTGTCTTATGAAATGATAGACCTATGGGAGCCCAAGCAATACTATGCCCACTATATGTGCATGTGGATGAACACACCATGAAATGATAGACCTATGGGAGCCCAGGTAATACTATACCCGCTGCATGTACATGTGGATGAACACACC
>JABWIB010012595.1:0-12405 GCA_016617825.1 Platyplectrum ornatum | reverse complement strand
GGGGGGGGGGGTCGGCGAGGATTGCTCTTGGCCATTGCATTGGCTGTCTTTAATTAAACCTGATATTCTTCTCGCTGAGAGGAGACTTATTACATCTGCATTGTATTTACCATAATTAGTTTATCGAATTGTAGAACATTTCTGTTGAAATAGTAATGTGATTTCGCTGGGCAGACCTAGACGGGAAACTGCTGCAGATGGCTGCTAACCTCAGGTTCATTTTATGGCGGCTTTTATTAACAATCTGTCACAAACTTCGTCGGAAAAAGTACACTAATTACCCACGGCGATAATAAACTCCCACTCGCTGACGGGCAAAATAACTATGTTTTGCATATATTATTTGGGACGGCATATTGTAATCATTTCCTAAATATCTCACTTGTGGGGAGCACAGAATTCCCATCCCATGCACATTGTATTGTGAAGGCCGGAGCGTGGCTATGATAGCGGAGAAAGGCTGTAACACCAAAGAGATGACCTTGAAAAGATCTCAGCCTACACATGCTAAACTGCGGAGATGTTGTTCATAGCAACCAATCAGGTTCAAGAGAACAGAAATGTTTGTATTTGTCACCTTTTCTATGTAGTCATTACTACGACTGCAATTCATCAGGCGCTGGTTATATAAGGAACATCAATTCAACACGCACCATGGTGCGTCATTCTGACCAAATGCGTAGGGTGTACCGGTTGATCGCGCTGTCGCTGTTGGCAGTACTATGTATATATCGGCAGTAGATATGTATCCGTATCAGTGCTCAAAGTGGGCCGGTATACGTTTCTTTTTTAACCCACTGTTCTCCGCCTCTTTTAAGCCCTGCCGCCCCGGACCCACGATTTTGTGGTCTTGAAAAGCTCCTTCCTCCTCCATACCCCTACTTATAAACCCCCACATCAAGCCTTGATACATATGATATACATCTGGCCCCCCAGAGGAAATCATTCTTGGGGCCCGCCCTCAGTTATAAAGAAATAATGCTGGGTCTTGGGGCCCAGCGGAGGATCCTCCTGTTCTCTGGTGGGCCAGTCCGACGCTGTGCACTGTCCTCATGAAGGATGAAACTCTCTGAGCTATTTCATAAAGTGCCAAACGACTGAGAACTTGTCCAACTGGTTCAGACAATAACCTGGACACAATAAACAGGCAGAATGACTCATATTGTAGTTAAAAAAGTGAATTAACTGGTTCTCTAGTTAAAAATGGAGACTATAATAATTAGGCCTGAGAAGGTGGCCACGGAACTAATAAGGGTCAGAGAATCTTTGCGTAATGGAATTTTAATGAACCCATATAGAACTAGGTGCTGAGCGGCGATCATTATGGCACACATACACACATATAGCCCATACACAATGGCGGCGGCAAACCGGGATATAATTTGGTGATGAAAGATGACGATAATAGATGATATAATTTGGTGATGAATATATAATTGGTGCACATGGTGTGTTCATAAAATGGGCATATCTGTGTAGATTTGAGGTCTTAGGACATGATGGTGGATTTTAATGCACCGGAATAGAAATTGCTTTTAAAAGCTAAAGTCTGCAACCATTGTCAATATTGATTAATACGTTCGTTAATCTCAGCACATGGCAGCTCTGCGTCTGCCTTAATAAGAAGCTGGGTCTGGCTTCTCCCCAGCAATTATCATTTCTATCAGTGTACAGCATTTCTGTCTGAAGAGATAACACAACCACGCTTACACCCATATCAGTATTGATATTCCTTTTCCACAAATATTACACCTGAAATTAAGGTCGTTCAGTCGACTTGAATTGAAGCAGACGTTGGCCTAAATTTACTAAGCAGGGAGACTGCAGGGAGATTGCAAATTGGGGATGTTGCCCATAGCAACCAATACTGGAGAATGTGAGCGCGAATCTGGTTGCTATGGGCAACATCTCCACTTTCTAATCTCCCTGCTTAGTACATTTAGCCCATTGTCTAGTGAAGCTTTGCTAATGGAATACATACCTCCTGTACTTGTTCCCAAGTGAGAGCGTGACACACAAGCCCCCCCCAACGAACCCACCAAACTCCACCCCTGGCCATGCCCAATTTTCGGCCATGATCGGCACATTAACATTAATTTAAGTCGATAAACCCACTTTCCTAACGATAAGGGACAGTTGGGGGGGATTGGAANTGGGTCTGGAACTTTGTGTGAAGGAGGTTTAGACAAAGGGAAGAAGGTTCATGCTGAGGACAAGGATAAGCAGGGGCGGGCTGGCCTGGGTGGCGGGGTGCCAGATGGCACCTGGGCCACAGTGCATTGGTGGTTTAGGGCCATGGACGCACATAAGCCTGTCTGCTGGAAGCCATGAGCTTATGGGTNACTGCTGTGGGCTTGCCCCCTGGGCAAAAATTTGCCAGCCTGCTCCTGAGGATAAGGGTTGGGATTAGGGGAAAACTTACCTGGAATTTACATTTGGGTGAGTCCTCCATGTAGGGTCTTCTTCTTTCATTGTGCCTCCTTCATGGTTATTCGGCTGCTGAGAATAACCTGATTGAAATAGGGCAATAGGGATGCAATAAGGAATCACCGGATGACCTCACCTATACCATTACCTTCTAGGACACCTTACTAGGTAGGAGGTTGAAGTAACCGCTCTTCAGCAGTAAAGAAGTATAACAAATGTGGCTCATACATAGCATATATTTCCCTCTGTCTGCCATAGCCATATGGGCNTTTAATATTTGGATCCATCTGTGAGTGTTTGTGCCAGGGATAAATGTGCGGAGGAACGCGTGGATGGTTGTTTATACAGATAGAGTTATTTCTAGCTATTCCCTGGATTATCATATATAAATATATACATTTCACAGTGACACACACAGTTAGGTTTGCTCTCTCATGATAATAATAAGGTATATTTATGCTGTAATAGATTTTTTATAATTAACACAGGCATTGACTACTATTACATCACGGTTAACATTTACGTGACAGAACCAACGATTATCTCCATGTGAATAATACATCAAGAGCACAGTCTGCTGAGGCATTCTGGGTAATGACCGATGTATTAATTCTGCATTATAGGGCAACCCATTACCTTCACTGCTGCCCCATCTATGTTAGGGTCAGAGGGTGGGGCGGACTGCTTTAAACTGTGCACCTAGCATACAGAAAGTGACCCGCTTTAGTCTAGATCCAGTCCCTTGTTGGTAATGCATACACTTATGTTACTGAAAGGAGAATGAATTAAATACATGGACTAGATATGAAAATCGTGTATACTTGTAAAATCATTGTTGGCCTCTAGGGGCAGTGTTGGACGTTTTTTGAGCTCCTATCAAGTGGACGTTATCATGACCTGACTATCATGGGCTGTTTGGACCTTTATAGTTATTATCCAACCTGATTATATAGGACTACCCCTCCCTGCTGTCATAATTTTCATGGTCTGCTTCCTCATTTTCTCATATGTTCCATATGTATGCNTCATAATAAACCAGGGTTGCTGTCTTTTAGTTTCTCCATCAACCCTATAATAAACCTATTTGCTAGTTATTCCATGCATCATTGTCTATGTAGTGTCAATCCCTTCCATGTTTCTTGACCTGCTGGGTGCCTGCTGCACAAGTCCATCCCCACCATCAGGGGCCCTACTGAAGACCAGGGCCTACATCTACTAAACTGTGGGATTGGAAACATGGGGATGTTGCCCATAGCAAGCAATCATTTTCAAGCTCACATTCTCCAATGAGTAAAATGAAACTGGGAGATTAAATCTGAGTGGTTGCTATGGGCAACATCTCCACTTTTCCAATCCAAGGCCCTAGTTAGGCTCCACACCCTAGGAACAGCTTCATAACAGACCCCCCCTGTGTTTGCTGCAGCAGCCATGGAGCATCTTACTGCACAATCTGGGGGCCACTCCTAATGATTCATTGTAGTAAGACTAGTTTAGGCACTAGTTTAAGTCACTAATCCAAATCTTCCCATAGTACTGTAAAATATCACACATATATGATTGCATTATCAGGGATTATCATTTTATTTTGTTCCTTATCCAATCATACATTGCAAGCTCTCACCACGTAATACATTATATATAGATCTGTAATAGATGACTTAGCAATCTATGCTAACATACTATATATGTTCAAAACGAATGTACTGTGATTTAGGCAACGGCCATTCTCCACTGATAAGTAACATTTAATTGTGTCCATGTATTTCACCTCTGATGAGTAGATTAAGGCCTCCAGAGATGTGCTAGAGGCATAAGTANAGGCCATCCATAATGTACAATACATATAAAGCAACACCCGGCGTTTATAGCCTGGAGGGAACAGTCACTTACATCCAAAGCCCTTCGTACAGATTGATTTCTCTGCTGAGGTTACGCTGTAATACGGAGTCATGTTGGAAGTACAATCCGTAAATTAAGGCACAAAACAATATATTTCCAACTAGATAACCAAAGGAGGACATAAAACCACAGCATAGAGGATAATGTGAAATGAAAAAGATTACATAAAAATTATACACAAGTCAATACAAATCCCAAAACGTAACAGAGCTTTAAAGGATTAAATGAATATATTGTAAGACAACCTTTTATGTCAGTCAATAATCCCAGATCTATAATAATAAGAGCATGAAAGCCGGAACATGCCGAAACACTGTACAATTGGATGGGCCAGAGTTTTTGATATTATTAGGCATTCGTCTTGGCCTAGCTTAAATACGTAAGTTGTTTTGACGGCCGAGTAATGATTTAAGCTTAGGGGTGTCATGAAATTTTTGAGAGATCCCGAAAATCGTAAGCAAACAACTGGGCCTAAAATTACTAAATGCCGGGATTGGAAAAGTGGAGCTGTTGTCCATAGCAACCAGTCAGATTCAAGATTCTCAGTTTCATTTTACATACTGGAGGGTGTGAGTGGATGAATGAACATGAAGGAATGAACATGGATGAATGAAATAAACCATGAATACATATCATCTATGTCACTTATTCATAGAAAATTACCTTCCTAATATATATATATATATATATATATATATATATATATATACTATATAATATATATACATACTATATAATATATACACATACTATATAATATATATACATACACTACATACCTCCACACATAACATTTGCAAGGAGGCAACCAGGACACATAGCCCCACCCCTGCATAACTAGCTCAGCCAATGCCCATCCCATGTCCCGCCCAGGTCCCACCAGCTCACAGCAAAATACAAAGTGCAGGGTGGGAGGGACAGCGGGACAGTCATCCAGAAAGGGACTGTCCAGCTGAAATTGGGACAGTTGGGATTTATAACACTATCCCCTGACATGGTGCAAGTGCAAGGACTGCGACCTGCTACTGTGCCTCCCAGGAGCACAAAAACACCCACTCCCTAGTTATAACATAGTGGAACACTCCATTCCACCAGCGCGGAGACTCAAAGGCCACAATTTCTATGCCTTTATTTTGGTGGAAAAGGATCCAGGTACAGTAACTCAGGTTTTTACCTGGGACTAATGCAGGGTTTTTACCCGGGTCGCTGCAGTGGAAAAGGGGTTTCCCTTTAAAACATAATAGGTAACAATACTCCATTCAATGGAAATGGTGTCAACCCAGGTTCAACTTGCAGTGGAAAAGGTGTCTTTTTTTTTGACCTGGGAAAAATGCAGGGTACAAAGCCAGGTCTGAACCTGGGTTCTGGGTGGAAAAGAGGTATCATAAAGTCTTAATTAAAATCTGCAGCAGTGGACACATGAGTGGCCATCAATATTGTAAAGGAAATGGTCTGTGGGCTTGATGTTGTCTTCAGATTCACATTATGGCCACTGCTATATGAATTAACAGCCATTTGTTAGTATAATAACTTTAATCTGGGTAAACGTGGAGACCCCACAGCACAGGGACTAAATGGGGTTGCCAACTCTTTATGTATGGGGAACTCCTGGAATTCGGGCAGAATACTGGGAGATCAGGCAAAGTCTCCTGGATTGGGATTCTAACAGCTGTTATTGAAATCACTGCTTCTAAAACCCGCCTGACACCCGCACTTATGTTACATGGATTTGAGCGTTACTAGAAGAGACGGAGATGGCTGACTTATTTCGCATGAAGCCCCATCCCTATGACTTCTGCTTTTCCAATATCCCCAAAAGGAAAAGTTAGGATGAATGAGTCAATCAATTAATTAATTAAATATTACGTATTATTTTATTTATTAAGAGCATTTTTTTTTGGTAATTAGTGCAAATAAGGACTAAAGGACTTAGCCATTGGAAATATATACTAGGACCCTAAATCTGGCCCTAAGACTGGAACTATCTGTGTGCCAATTGGAATACAGACCAATGTACATTATTTTATAGGGAATGAATATGGTTTGTAAATCGCTGAATTTTTATTTCTCTGATAAGTTTACANCTTCAATAAAAATAAAAAATATCAATTGCACATTATATACATATATACATATATATTCATTGTCTAATAAATGTAGTGACTGTTGTACAGAGGGGTAACTGTATAAGCTTTTAACTTTAGCNGAGTACTGGTTTAATACAAAGACACATTACTCCCTGGTTTACCTTATTTATATTATTGCAACCTTAAGGGATCATGGGGCATAGTGGCGTACTTTAGCGTATGGATCAGGGCAATTCATTTAGAATATAACAAGNAGGAGCTGTTCTGGTGTTTTTAAGNCAATCAATAAAGTACAGTAAAAGTCACCTATATACTTTGGAGGGTGCTAATCCCCATCCCCCTCCTCNAGATCGGGGACATCCATACCTTTTGCCGAACAATAATTGCAATAATTGCGAACGTCCTCTGGTCTTGAATACAGGGGTCAATAACTTACTGCTGTTGCTGTGTGTAATGTCTGACATTAGACAACCTGGACTGTCAAACCGCACCCAACGAAGTGCGACTTTAAGTAAATAAATGAACTTATGCCCTCAGTTATCCTCGGTGAGTACAACTCCACAGACCTACATTATAGCAATACACAAATGTATGTGACATCTGTATAATAACAATTCTTTATTCTATTGTTACTACTAAAGTATTACTATAGGTTTTTTAATATACATCTTTAAGTAGGATAGGGAATAAAAAAATATATATTCCAGATGTATACAACACAATGGATATTATGTCTATTTTCTGAAATGTAAAGGTCTCTACAACATTACAGCACGTATTTCACTTGTATCAATGTTTTATGTTGAGTTCACACAGACTTCTCCTGGAGATTTCCAATTATCTGGTCTTTATTTTCCTGCCAGTTCCTCCTATTACTGAACTGATTGACATAAACAGAGTCACCGTGAAGACACTTCGATATCCCACTGGGTCCACCGCTGTCTGGTCAAGTGGGTTAGTTCCTGAATAATTTACATATAAATATGGGGATGTATTTTCACCTTTCCCGGACAAAGCAGCTTCATGAAGGCTTTTCTGAAACTCATATGGCAAAGAGGGTAAAGTATAGGGTTAATGGCAGAATTTAACCATAAGAGCCAAAAGGAGATCTCGTAGAGATAATGCTGGACGCAATGTCCATGGCAGGCAGCCCTTATGATCATCAAAAGTGTGTAGGGTGCCCAGCAAAGGCCGAAGACACACACGATAATGGCCAAAGATTTGGCTACTCTCTTGTCCCGCGAGAGCCTAAACCGGTTGGCCATGCTACTTGCCATGTCCGTCCTGGAATTGCTACAAGCGTTCTCCACTGCTTTGTAAAAGCAGTCNTGGTGCTTCTTGTTTTGGACCTCAACATGCAAAGGTGGCAGATCCTGAATGATGTTGAGGTCCAGCGTGTGGTTCCTAATCCTCTGGGACTTGTGCTTTCCGTGTCCAGTCTCAGCCGGGGTCAAGGNAGAGGTTTGCTTTTTGGGGTCGTAATTTGACTTCTCAGGCGGTTTAACAAAGAAGACCAAATGTTTCTTCTTCTTCTTCTGAAAGCTCATCTCGCAGTGCTCCTGCCCATGAGCCAACTCCTCGTTCCTCATCATGGTCCTGTTCTTGATATTGATGTAGATGCTCAAGTTAAAGTAGGTGACACTGATGAAAGGTGTGAAGAATTCCACAGTGGANGCGATGATTAGAAAATACCAGTTGTAGTAAAACTCTGCATAACATTCCCCGTCTGGTAGGATGGTGGCTCGGGCGATGTATTCCCAACTGATGATGGCNGGGCCATAGAGAAGAAAGGCCGCCACCCAGACGGTTAACATTTTTAAGACCGCGTTCCTGGTCATGCCTTTTTGAGCCCTGTAGGAGACCTAATGCATAAAAATAGAATGGTACAAACCAAGTGAAATAGAGAGAAAATACCATACATAGTACACATTACAGTACGAGGACTCCCCAATAGCGGGTGAATGTATGTTGCATTCTTCCTCTAACTACACCTTCCACTACCGTAAACCTCCTCTTACACCATCCTAACCCTCCATTCCCTGCAGCTTAACCTCAACCTTCCCCTTCCCCACAGCTTAACCCTTTTCCTCTCAACAGCCCAACCCTAACCTTCCCCTGCGGCAGCCTAACCCCAACCCCCCTATGGAATCAGATCTAGTGCCCCTGACCAATCTTATTCTGTCTCCATTATATTCTCCTTTATACTTTTCTTCACCACATCCCTCCCACCACACTTCTCTATTATTAACCGTTTGACTAATTAATTCATTTACGTATTTTCACACATCCACATTCCGTAGATATATACATGTTTGCTATATTATCATGCCAATACATACCCACTCCATGTATATATATATATATATATATATATATATATTTCTCTCTATATTTTTTAATGACGTTTGGATCTATTTTTTACATATGTTGTTCAATCCTCTACATATTTTATTACATTTATCCTCTGCCATCTGGTATTGCTTAAGGTTTCCAGAAACAACTGTACCAGGGGCTCACCAGACAGGGTTTCAGGCAGTGGTCGAAGTAGAAATGAGTGTTGGTATGGACATTTAGAATTGGCAGTATGGAATCGAGAATATAGTCAATGGAGATTTGTAGTTTTTAAATGACATCTAAGGGAGAAGCGCCGGTATGGCATACCCCCGTATACACCCCTACTTTGGGCCTTGGTTTCACGTTCCACCAGTGGTATGGGTAGCAATGGTTGAGGAGCTTATATTTAATAACACCTCCATCATCATTCAAGACCCGATTCACTATGGGGCCTATGAGATTCACTATGAGCACTTGAGATACTAGTATAATTATTAATCCCTTGTCTTGTGGATAGTTTCATGTTAGGACCAAGTAGAAGTAAAATACTTGAACCTAGAGTCTATATACAAGTCATGAATTTATGATGGGCTTTTTCTNTCTTTTCTTGGGTATCTCCGACAGATACAGATACAGCTTTCTTTCTTCCCATGCAGAATGAGTCCAATAACCAGATCGTAGCCACAGTATCGGAAGTCTGAATCCACAAAATTTACTAAGCTGAAGGATTGGAAAAGCGGGGATGTTGCCCATAGCCAGACCTTACATTTTACATTATTGCTCCTCACAGCACTGACACAACAAATGTTTTCAGATGCTTTTATCTGAGACACAAAGTAATTCAGCCCTTGTCTGATTTCTCTGATTGTCGCCTTGAAGTATGTGCGTCCTGGGAGTAGTGACGCAATGAATGCAGACAGCTGGTGTTTTGTTCTACAACACAGATTTCGCTATTTCCCTGCTTCTAGAAACAATACCGTTTGGACCAAAATACAAGACTGTGAGCAAAGGATTCAGAACATGGTATATAGGGAGCGTATACAGCGTATGTCTGAAAGTATGTGCACGCCGATGGGAACAACCCTTGTCCCCTGTGCCGATAACCCAACAATCCTGGAGCATTGACATATGAGCTTTCCCAACCTTTTCCTAATTCCTACATAACCCATTTCCCTGACCCTAACCCCCCCCTTCCTGCAGCCTAACCTTTACCTTCTATGAAACATTCCCCCTGCCCTGCAGCCTAACCCTAACATGGAGTACCCTTCTGCACTCCAACCCCTCCCCGCCTATTCCTAACCTTCCCCTTCTACCGTGGACAAAAAAAAACACCATAGGGCTTATTTTCGGGGTAGGGGTTATTTTATTGACCAATCATGGCCTTCCAAGTGCTGCTGACATTATGACACCTCATTGTGATTTAGATAGGGCTTAATTTCGGGGGAGGGCTTACTTTAGACAGTTTACCGTAAAATAGGATAGGTCTTATTATCAGGGTAGGTCCTATTATAGGGGAAACACGGTGTGCTACTATGGAGTAGTACCCGAAGTCACACCCCGATCATTCATAATGCCGACAGCTGCAGACAGTGGTCCATCGGAGAACGGGGGAAGTTAGGGTTAGGCTAGCCCCCTTCCGCGATGNCNTTACCTGCAGCTGTCAGCATTANGAATGGTCGTGGTATGACTTTCGGCGTACTACTCCATTCATGGAGATTTTCTTTTTAGCATTTCTAAGTAGATTCAGCAGCTCTGGGCTTTATCTATATTATAAAAGGGACTTTTGCAGCGGTGAATGCGTGCGGTTTGGAGAGCCCTAAAAACATANATCATTTCATTATAGATAGATACATCTAGTGGAACCCCGTGCACAAACCACAGACAAGACACTGATAGCGTTACAGGCACAATCTTGAGGAAGACGTCTGCTTGAACGTGTTGGTTGATGTCAGAATGGGGTCATATTATCCATCTGCTATTTGATTTCGAGGGAGCTTGCCGGGTTAAAAGGTTCACCCATGCCTCGTGTCGCTCACGTCCAATACACCAATTAATTATCTGCCTGCGGATTGCTGTATCTCTTATTTATTTGTGTAACTTCATCCCACTTGCCCGGAGCAGAGATACATTTAGGTTGTCAGTGTGCACGCTGGCTTCTCCNTGGCGCGCCGGGGCGTGACCGGTATATACAAAGCTGTGGCTGCTGGGGTCGCATCGGCGCAGCTCCCCTTGGGGCAAGGCGCCCCGCGGCAAATGCCTCCGCTGCCTCCGGGAGCTCCGGCCCTGGGAGGGGGTAATATCATGGGCGCTGAAATGGATATCATACCACCCAACGTTTGCCCCGAGGAGACCGGGACAAATAGAACCCGTCCCTTGTGTGTGGCACTAACCCCANCCAGCCCGCGGACCATATGGGCGAATGGGTTGGGGAAGTCTAGTCACTGCTATCCCGACCTACTCCTAAGCCTGGAACTACTTACGGCGCCACTCAACAAGACCGCTCATGGCTTTAATACTCTGCGCGGTGTGTTCCATCGCTACACTGCACTTATTCCTGCGGTTATTTCCTTTATATCCTGCTTTAACAGTATAACATACAGAACGTTCNGCTAATAACGTCCCAATGTCCCGCNGTGTCAGTGATTCACNTATAAGTAGATGGCGAGCCTTGGCTGGCGCTGTCATTTACGTCCGCGCTGTTGCTGTTAAAACACTTTTAATTATAGANGTGTCTCGGCGAGGCGATTTACTCCTTAATGTAACGCCACCTGTATAAGTGGCCTCACGTGTCCTTGTATTCAAGTGGCTGAAACGACAGAAAGCCGCTTTCTTCTGGGGTGTATTAGGGTAATTATGGGGTTGGATTACGCGGGATTAATGGAGGGTTTCATGACGGACCCGTGTCTGACTGGTGACTTACTCATAGTGATCCGCGGAGCCTCGGTGAAGCGTTTGCTTGGAGCGTCCGCACCGGAGGGTGACACACTGCATTGTGCCTTTCTCCATGTGTAGTGCTTATTATTCAGCCTATAACTGAGTCATGGGCTTATTATTATCTGTATGGGATTAAAGGGATCTATTACTGACTGGAGGAGTCTGAGAGGGACATCACAAGAGCCTTTACCTCAAGATCTCCACCTATTGCTCCCCTTCTATTACCCTAACCTTAACCCTCCATGCCCTGCAGCCTAACCCTAACCTTCAGCCTAATTTTGGCCATCAATCTCCCTCAGCTTAACACTAACCTTCCTATGAACAGCCAAACCATAACCTTAACCCTAACCTTTCCCTTCCAAACAGCCTAACATTAACCTTCCATGTGACACAACCTATCCTTAACCTTCCTCTTTCTATGACCCTAACCTTTACCCTCATTGTGACACAGCCTAACCCTATCTCTTCTTGTCCAGACAGCCTAACATTAACCTTCCATGTGACACAGCCTAACCCTAACCTTTCCCATCCAAACAACCTAACATTAACCTACTGTGGTGCTACTAGAACATGCTGGGACTTGTAGTTCTACAGACGATGGTGCACCACAGATTGCCTGCAGCAGTTCTCTTTGGGCCAGATTCAGCTTTTCACTCTCATGACTTCTCTCATGGGCAAAACCATGTTGCAGGGGAGGTAAATTTAATTAGTTGCAATCAGCATA
>JABWIB010012560.1:0-18399 GCA_016617825.1 Platyplectrum ornatum | reverse complement strand
AGCTAGCGTTAGAGGGGTGAGGAAACATGCTGGAGCCTCTGTGATAAAACTTGGCTTATACTCGATATATGGTTGAGAGAGGCTGCAGGAAGCGCATATATTGGATTCTTATTGCTGTTTTAATAAATTTACACCTAGTTTCCTGATCTGTCTTAGGGGTATATTTACTAAGCAGGGAATTTGCTGGGGAATTGAAAAGTGGGGAAGTTGCCCATAGCAACCAATCAGATTCGTGCTCTCAGTTTCATTTTACATACTGGAGAATGTAAGCTCGAATCTGATTGGTTGCTATGGGCAACTTCCCCACTTTTCAATTCCCCAGCAAATTCCCTGCTTAGTAAATATACCCCCATATGAGATATATAATTCGCCAGTAAGCACCACATCACTTTAGTTACTTAGGGCTTTCATCTGCCAGCATTCAAGGTAATGAGATGGCCACCGATCCCCTTGCTCGACGATTCCGTGGTCCTGCAGACCTTCGTATTCATGCCGGTATTCCTCTCTTTGATACTCCAAACATGCTCCCTAATAAGCCCTACCTTAATAATAAACCTTACCCCAAAAATGAGCCCTACCTGAAAATAAGCCCTAGTGAATTCCCCAGGACTGTGGAGCATGATGGGGATAAAAGCAAGACAGTGTCTTATTATCGGGGAAACACGGTACATGCGACAGCCCCTTGTGAACCAGTCAATTAATGTCCTAATTTACTATTATACTCTAATTTACAGAGTATAATAGCAGTTGCTACTATGCTGCACTGCCTGTACCATGTGTCTCCCATGCAGGCACTTCACTCTATCCCCCTGTAGACAGGCGAAGCACACAACCCTTGCCCTGAATTAGGCACATCAAGAGCCTACCAGAGGACAGAGCATACAGGCAGCCGCCACTACGCTCTGTNGCTTTGCGGCAAAAATGTGTATAGGGGACAAAAACATACCCTAACCCTTACCCTGAAATGACCAATATTATATGTAAAATTTGTCATTGTTTTAAAATATAAATAAAACATGAAAATGTATAGACCAGTTTCAAAGGTGAAAGTGAACTGTGAGTATTGCAAATACATTTNAAAAAAAGTGATAATCAGTTTATTAATAACAAAACATTAAAAATGGACAGGCTAAATTTAACATTTACAAACCTAACTCTGTAACAGCCAAATTGAATAGTACATTTACAAGTCTAAAGATAGGACACAAAGTAACACTTACAAGCAACTATGGTAAATGTTTGACTTATGAAAGGGATTTTAAGACATTTTTTCCATGAAGGCACTTAAAATAATTTGGAGTGCAGTTTGCAAAGCCATAAGGAACATTAACAACAAGGGCTGACATTTATTGCTTACACTAAAGAGACAGGAAAACATCCAGTGTCGTACATGAAATGAGTTGTTAACACCAGGACATAAACCAAAAATGTAAGTATATAGATTGTTGATATATCCATAATGTTTTGTTGTGACTGTAAAACACAATTAATGCACACAAAAACATAAACCCGATAAAAAATTATTGCAACATCAGTATNATAATCGGCAATATTTACAGTGTACCAAATATATATGCTTTGTTTTGTAGTTTTATATAATAAGTGTCTGAACTTTGTTAGAAACAAATGAATTGAAGAAATATCTGTAAGCGCCTACTAACAGCCAGTATGAATAGCTTAATGTACAGGCAGGTTCAGCAACAGTATATCACACAAAAATGTATTTTCCTTTGTGTATTTTATGTAAAATTCAATATACATTTTTGATAAGGAGATGTTATGGGCAGGATTTCACTTCAAAGTTCAGTATCCCTGTATTTAGATGGCTGTGCATAAAATCCACGCTTTGATTGGTCGGTCAATTGGCGTCTATATTCAGCTTCCTCTTCATCACTTCCATGATTTCCTCCCTTATCTAAGTAGGACCAAGTTGGAGGCTTCTGAGGCTCAGGATGTCGCGAACTTTAGGAAAAAACAAATGTATGTTATTAAATGTGTTAATAAAAATAATAAATTTTATCATTTTTTTATATATAATAATATATACCAATCAATTTTTAACACAACATTTGTGAAGGTTTCAGCATTTATAATTCGCATTTGTTGACAATTAGTGTTAGGCTATTGTGTGCAATATAGCACCAGCATTTAATNCAATTTAATAAACTTTTTATTCTGTATCACCAAGGATCAGTTGTACTAGATGGGCTTTTTAAAGCTGTCATGATTGTATATAATTTTGTCTCATACCAATACTATATATATATATAGAAACAAAACCCCATATCTAACAACCCAGATGAGTTGAATACTACTATGCTCACTTGAGTGCTGAGCACACCCTAGCAGAAGATAANAGATTATACATGTCACTTTTCCTTATATGTATTTACAAAATGTAACTGACAGCTATCAAAAGATCAGAGTTGACTACACCATTTATAAAATGTATTAACTGGGCAAACTGGATAGGCAATGTGGCTCTTATCTGCCGTCACCTTCTATGTTTCTATATAAGTATGCATATTTTTTTTAAGTAGTAGTAAAACAAGTTGCAGCATTTATAGAAAAAAGTTAATTAACCCCACAGCAGTCCATGTTTTTTTTTTTTTAAATAAACTATTTTATTTTTTGGAAGCAGTTTTAATTAAAACAGAATAATATGTTATACACTTTTAGTGTTCCAAAGTATTGGGACCTTTATACACTTTGGAGCTTCTAACGTGTACATTGTAATTAACGTTTTATTTAGCTTTTTAAGTTTGCAAAAAAACAATGAACTTCATACCTCACTGCCTGAGATCGATTTGGTTCATTTTTCTGTGGTTTTATAGGTACGGCATATATATCAGGGAGTTTCTGTGCCAGTTCCAACTTTAAAATAAAATAAAATAAAAATGGGTTAAAAAGGTTAAAAAGAAAAAAATGCTAATAAAAGAAGTTGAAAGAGAAGAAATGATTTCATAAAATGTGTGCAAATGAAAATAGTAGATGTAATAGTTTGAACAAAAAAAAGTACAAATGTTTAAATTACTAAATATATTATACTACAGATAAAAAGAGAATAAATGTATGCTTTCTATAAGCTGATATTGCATTTTTATTTGACATTTTTTTAATTAAACATTTTAGTGTAGTAAAAACCTCATATAAATACTGTGCTCTAATATGTTTATTTACCTGGCTACATATTATAGGGCCAGACTCATATCTTTAGTCACTCATGACTTTAGCTAGGTACACACTTTAAGATAAATTGTTCCAATCGAAAGATTTTTCAAGAGAGGTTAAAACTATGGTGAATTGAAGGGGAGGTAAATTGAATTAGTTGCAATCAGTATTACAGGTGAGATATGTTATTTCCTAGCACAAGTCTAATAACAGTAACACTGGTCAGTATCTGTGTGCAACATGCAAAAATAAAGTATTCTTCCTGCATGCAAACACTGACATTCATTTTACCACCCCCTGCAATTCATCATGGTTTTACCCACTTTTGATTAAAGCTAAGAACACACGGTAAGATAAATTGTTCCACAACGAAAAGATTTTTCAAGAGTGGGTAAAACCATGATGAATTGCAGGGGATGTAAAATGAATGTCAGTGTTTGCATGCATGGAAAATGCACACAGATACTGACCAGCGTTACTGTTACACTGTTATTAGACTTGTGCTAGGAAACATCATCTCGCACCTGTAATACAGATTGTAATTAATTTAATTTGCCTCCCCTGCAATTCAACATGGTTTTGCCCACTCTTGAAAAATCTNTCGNTTGGAACAATTTATTTTACCGTGTGTACCTAGATTCAGTCATGAGTGACTATGAGTGGCCCATAGTGCGTCATTTTGTGATTCACTGTGCCAAAATCCCAAACACACACAAGGGTTAATTATAGTCAGCATTGGGGAAACCAAAGCAACCGGAAGGTAGACATACACACTCCCTTGTCTGGAAATAAAACTCAGAACCTTAGCATTGTNATGAAGAACCCCTTAACCCAGCAGCCTCTAAACTGTTGCCTAGTATTCTCCCTTTAATCATCTAAATAACAAGAGTTCATCAGTGTCTTTGGAAAGCAATTATTCTGCATTTATTGGACATAACATAAGAAAAAATTGCCACAGATGCTTGATTTTTTTTCAATACTTTGTGCATGTATATTAAATGTTTTTAATGTCAGATTACTGAACAGATTTAAACTCAAGGTATTTAAATTAATTATTGTTTATCATTTTTTACCCGTGCATTTTGTGCCTCATGTAGCTCCTGTATTCTTTGTTGTCTCGCACTGTGGTCCATTTTTTCAAATATTTTCACTTTTCCCAATACAGATTTTGGAGTAGCTGATTCTTTCATAGAGTCAGAGTCATCAATATCTATTCCTGTAGAAGGCACAACAGGAACTGGAGGTTTCAATATAGGTTTTGCAGTAAACACAGGTTTAGCAGCAGTGGGAGGAGGCATGGCTTTGCTGGTTGCTCCTGAAGTTTCACTGCTAACTACACTGGAACTACTCCGTTTAGCTTCATAACTCGGAGGAGAGTCATAAAAATCGTCTTTGCCTTCCGCTTTAACCTGTAAATAACACAAACATGCTATTTTTTNATTTCTGTAAAATTTATAAAGAATGGGTTTTTAAAAACCTAATATAAACTTAAACAATAAAGCTAGGAACACACTTGACATACCAACCTAATAATACTTTATTTGCAAGATATTTTAACAGAATGCTTACCTACACATTATAGAGTTATTCTTAGACTGGTACAATCATTTGTTGAAACTATTATTCAAATGGGGCTGAATTTAGGGTTACTCATGTGATCAGTGGATGCATGGACTGCTGATCCACACAAGTGACTTAAGGCATGGGTATAGCAGATTAAGCACCGATATTCTCTGTCTTTTCTGCATGAGAGGGGGGAGTGACAGGAGACTACACTTCCCTCTAACACAAAGGTCTCCACGCAAATGGAGTTTGTGAAGAGATTTGGATAAGGTGCAGAGCGTCCATCAGCTATGGACAATATACCTTCTAATGATTAATGTCTGTTTTTAGTACCAAGNATTGTATGCTTAATAAATTCTTAATATTGCTCATTCCTGTTTCATTCCTGGGACTGGATTACAATTTTGAGGTTATTAGTACTAAGAAATGAGAGCAAACAAGAGGGGTGTTTTTATCTCAATATATGTAGTTAAACAAACTGATTTTTTATTTGTGCTTTTCTTTGTGGCACTACAACATGGTGTTACACACAGTAGTTTGTAGGATGACCTGTTTATCTGCATTCTGGTCTTGGGTAAAACCTCTGTCTTTTGTTGTTTGTCATGCTTGCAGTTATACTAATTGTGGATTTTACCATCATGCCTGGTGCTCCATTTCAAATGGGCTATTTCACCTTCACTTACTCTTCCTGTTACTATTTACTGCACTCAGTCCTCAGTGTGGAAAAGACTACAGATATGGTACACTGCAGACAATCTGTGGTGCTTTCTTATCTGCACTATTCTTCGTGCCGCATCAAGTTCCAGCTCTGCTTAGTGTGCTCCCGTGTAATTCCATCTGCACCTGACAGTATTATCTGTAGATTTGTGTCTAATGTACTTCACCTTTTCTGGCTGCGGTACAGTGATGAGGCAGACACAAATGCAGGGTAAACATAAACTATTTTTTTGTACCAAAACCTGCTGCTCACTCTTGCATACAGACTACAGTTGTCAGTGCAATAACCCAATTATTGAGTGGCCTGAACTACAATTAGCTNCAGTTCTATAAAACACAGATGAATATTTTTAGTACGATATGAAATAGTGCTCATGTGAATTCCACACTTAATTTAGCTAAAATATCATTAACACGTAATTGGGTTTATTTTATAAATGAGAGATAAAAGGGATGACCAGTAAAGAACAGCAAGAAACAACTGGCAAAATCACACCAGCAAATTACAACACAATTTACTTCTCTAGATACCTTAGGTGGTTCCGGTTTAAATGCTGGAGGTGGACTTGGATCTCGTAGGACTTCTCTGCTGCCAGCTTTTTTCATATGACTTCTTGGTTCTGCCACTGGTTTTGCAATAGGCTAAAACAATAATAATACCAGGAACTAAATATTACACACAGCATTAAATACCAGAAAGAAATATAAGGAGTACATTTCAGAAGTATGATTTAGCAATAAATATGTTCTCATTTAAAAGCTATCNATCTAAATCAACCTTGACAAAATACTAGTGAAGTAGGTTGACATGAAGCTGGTGGGTAGCACAGTATTTAGTATTGCTGTCACATATTGATCGACACAAAAGTATTAAGACAACAAGTGCACTGTCTGTGTGGAATACGTTTGCTGTCCCTATAATTTAATGATTTTCCAGAAAATAAAACTGGTGACTTAACGGGCTTCAAAAGAAAAAAAAAGCAAGTGAGTATTTATTCACTTGACAGGAAATAGANTCATTTTCACTATGACAAAATCAAATGTATTAAATATATGCCGCTGAACTGTACATAGGTCAATAGGATTGACCCATATAAGCAAAGTTAAAAAATAAAATAGATGAGGAACTGGTGACATTTATATTAGNGTAGTAAATTATGGGTAGCCGTTAGATGTTACATTAACTTTGAACACAAAAAAATAAAAATAGGAGCAGTTTAAAATTCCATTACTTGGTATGCCAGAAGCATACATTTTGCACAGTAATGGGTGTGTATTAAATTACTAACTATGGACGGGATGCAAAGAACTGGTGATCCAAAGCACGAGCACGAGTGGGGATACACTATCCAATACCTGCTGGAACTAAAAAAAAACATTATACTGTGTACTGTAATACTAAGCCACATCTACTTGCTAGCACAGCCCATTGTTCCAGTCATTTGTCAGTTGTCTGGATCAATTTGATTTAGTTTTTATTTTCTTCTATAAATATAACCATACCTCTTCTTGAACTACAGGTTCTGACGATCGACTAATAGCAGAAACTGGAATGGAATCATCAGCAAGTTCATCTAACTCATTGTCTGTGTATGCTCCTCCTTCACCATCAGTATCTTCAAAATCACTAATTAACCGGCTGTCACAGCTTAAGTAGTCCGCTCCCAATGCAGTTAGATAGGACATGCGGTCATCGTCCTCATCCGTTCCATCGAGCTATGAATTAACATGCACACAAAAAAAGTATTAATTTACCGATACCAAATGAACCAAAGAATGCAANAATGTTCCCCTTTATTGGAATAGAAACCTATTTTAAAAGGCATTGGAAAAATCTTCAGTGCAATAATATTCTAAAGGTAGAAAAAAAGTTTCATATAATAAACATATGACTACAGAATGGTTTACATATTGATAAATAAATTGAAGCATATATAACATTTAACATGAAAAATAATTAACACACACACACACACCTTTCCTTCGGATACCCAGACTGCTTCTGTCTGTTGATCTTTGATTATGTCCTTCAAACTTCCAAACCAGCTGTCATTTGAAGAATTTAAATTAATAGTGGCTGTGGAAAAAAAAATAAACACATTTAACAATGTCACATTTGCCAACAAAAGGATGCTATTTATTCAAAATATGCTAACTCTCTCAAGAACATTGGACTGGTAAAACGGCTGCTTTCTGCAAGTTAGTTAAACAAAAAATTACTGAAATTAAACTGTGCATATGTGCACGATATATTTTAGTACTGGACTCGTCAGCAACCAGACTACTATGCAGACAGTCATTCTGTTAGTTGGTCACTAAGGGGCAGGCAGAATATGCGCAGAGGGGAAGGGGTAGGTACTTAAATAGTGCAGCAAGGGTTTAAGGAGTATGTAAAGCCCTTATTTACTATACACACTTCTGCATTGTCCTCAGTATAAATGATGTGGACATACGAGTGTGCGGGGGCAGTAGTACAATTAGTCTGAACAACTAGGAGAAGGCATTCCACATTAGTCAATTTCAAGTATAGTCATCCCCCTTTTTTCTGTAGACATCCACACTTCGATGTAGATCTGTTTGCATCAGATTGCATTGAAGAGGGCCCTAAGAGAGGATCACTATAATATGTTTTTTTCGGAGTGGGGTTAACTTAATATAGATAATGGTAATTAAAAAACAAAGCAACCTTAAACATGAACACTTTAAGTAATTATTGAAAGTGTAAATGANCCCATGTTGTACTAACACTGTCTTTTATTGTCACTGTTCTAAACCAATGGATTAAATAAATGTGCTGACCTGTAATGAGATGAGCACAGGTTTTCTTCAGTTTATTTGCCTGGTCGTATAACTTCCTGGAACTTTTGTTTGATGTTGGGCACAATCTCTGCCTNATGGTTTTCACTCCTTGCTTGCTGTCTGGATTGAACAACACAACTATAGGGAACCATTGGGTATAATTAAGCAGGTCCACTGCTTTAGGGGTCACATCCATTAGAGCATGTTTATCCTTGAGAAAAGATAAATACAAATTCATATAATCACTGTCAAAGAAACATAAAATAACCATTTAATTAAGTGGATAATTTTCCATTTCTGTACCACAAGCTGCACATACTTTATTTGGCATATTTCTCTAGTTTAGGGAAGGACCTGCATTGTGCTATGGAATCAACAACATTGCGTTATTTTTCCTTTTATTTTTAATCAAATGAAATGATGCATAATGAAAATCACATTTGTTAAGAGTGACAAAATCACCAGATATTAAGTGATATCAGCCAAGTGCTAAAGCTTAAGAACAAGTAACTTTGGTTACTTGTTTTGCATTATTTATGAATTGTGCACTTTATTTAAGGTGTTTTTTTTACTGCACTTCATGGCCTATATTTAGTGCAGATTAAATCTGGTTGCTATGGGCAACATCCCCATTTTCCACTCCCACTGTTTAGTAAATATATGTTGTCTGGGCTTTATAATAATTGACTTTTGGTTGCATACGTTTCAACAATAGTGAGAATTGTGGGGTTGCTATAGTGAAGCAACAATTATGAACNTTTATCTATAAGGCACCACACCAGTGCTGCACAATATTACAAACTACAGATTTTTATAAAATAGTAACATAGTATATAAAGTACAAACTAAACAAAAAATAGTTCAGAATTGTTACATATTTTCATATAGATTACCTGTTACTTACCTGTTCAATAATTTGTCTAACAGTATTTAGTCGCACTACTCCATTTGACTTGTCTGAACCAGCATCTTTTGGCTCAGTCTCTGCAAGAGTAAAAGAGAAAACTCACTTTAGTTCTAAACTATGGTAAAACAGACCTGCATCGACAATCTGCACACTACTTACTTGCTATTTGAAATAGATCTGGCATATCATTTGCTAATTTCTCCATTGCCACATCTGCAATCGGACCAAACACTACAACCGGTCTCCTAAAGCCAGCTGTAACGAGAGTATATCAGATGAGCAATAATATTATTAGGAGAATATTTTCATTACCCAATATAATAATGTATTATAATTTAATTGTATTTATTTATATTTTATAAATCCAGCTTAATTTTTTCACTATGGGGCACAGATTAGAAGCATAAGAGNCAGAGAGCAAGTTAACTTATCGAATAAAAGGAATCAGAACCACTGATGGAAGGTGTAGGTGTCATTTGTTTTAAGCATGGATTGGTCACAATATATTCTGATCAGGTGTGTAATCTGCATATGCAGATTGTAAATGCAATCATGAAAACTCAGATATCTGAAGGCAGGCCTAAAGTGCTTTAGAACTAAATTCAACTGGCAAAGTGTTGCAAATAAATAAATATAAACAGGGGCACTGAGAGAAGCTACCCAAAATGCACTCCAAGATTTGGTAGGTATGGGGACCTACTGCAGTGTGCATATGTAGGTTAAGGAGAGGCTGCGAAAGAGGGTTAGGGTTAGGTTTACAGAAAGGGGATGGGTGGGGTAGGTTTCAGGAGATGGGGGGTTAAGGTTAGGCTGTAAGAAAGGGAAGATTATAATTGGGCTGTGGGGCAGATGCAGAATACATTTTGTTACAGGCACACTAAAATAATACAGAAATTGCTCAGTCCACTAACTATACAATCATCAGTCATTGTGCACATGATCCCCAGCTATCNAAATGTTTTGTAATTTTAAGTGTCTACAGAGAATATAGGTCAGAATATAATTGAAAACATTGTCTAATATCAGCAATAAAGCAGAGAGTAAAATACAATGGCTGATGAATGGTTATTTTGAGAAATATTATTGTTGTTATAACCTATATTACACAAATGCTGTCCATACCTTCACGTAAAAGGACTCTTTCATAGGAAGGAAATTTGGTGCTAATCCAGGAGATTGATGAAAGGTCTTCACGGCTCTTTTTAGCATTCTTCTTTCCTGCTCTTTGAGCTCGATTTTTCCAAAAATCTGCCCTGTCCCCACCTGCTCCTCTCTGGGCATTCTGCACACTGGCCAACTGGTCAGCTCTAAAAAATCAATTCCCAATCACATTTACACAAGCTTGAATTACAGAACTACAATATGTGACATATTTATAATGCTTGAAAAAATTGGATCAAAGTGAACCTGACAGCAAGTCCATCAGTAAAACTTATTTACTTATTTATGGGATAACCCTAATAAGAAATTCTAGCTGTCCCTCATGTTTCCAACTTAATAATTTAAGTCACTCATTGTTTAGTCCTAAGGACATCCTAAAAGATTCTGAAAACACTTTTCTCACTCATGTTTTTATTACCCCCTTATCACAGTTATCGACTGATTTACACCATTCATGTTACTTTCTTTCCACCCCTCCTATTGCAGTTCAGACTCTAAACACCTGCATAAATAACTCATAATACCTATAAATGGCCTTTGAAAGTGTAGCAACTTACTCTTAAAAATATAAATAAATATAAAATATATATAGTTACTTATTATCTTATTACATGACTAGACCTAACAAATCATGAAAAAGTACTACAGCGCTGGCTCAGACTGTCAAAGTAGAGGAACATCCACACTATTTATTGGCAGATGGCTAAAATCTGGCTTTTATGAAACACATATTTTAAGAAGAACAAGCAGACTATAAATATTGATGGCTTGCTAAAAAAGTAAACATATAATAATGAGTACCTGCTTTTACTTGGAATAATGCCTTTCTCAAGCTCATTGGCAATCCTAACAGCCAGCCAGCTGCCCAGCTTGCCGTCATATAATGTGTCAACTACTCTGAAGATCTCGCCTCTTGTAAATCCTAGGAATTGTGGAGCTTCCTTTTCATATTCAAAATGTGTTCTTATAAAGAACGAATCTCCTCGGCCACAGGCAAGAATGTTTTTGTATACTATGAAGAATGGAGAGAAGTGAGATATTGCTTTTGTCCATGTTTCAAACAATTTCAATAGTAAAGAAATTATACTTGATCAGTACATAAGTATTTCCAGTTATCAGGACACAGTTTGTTCAATTAATCTATTCACCAATAATAACAAAAACAAGTAACAAAAAAATTATATTTCTCATATCACAAAATACCACTTTTCAATAAAACTTTTTATTGAAAATGAAAAGAAAAAAACATATATTTTGCTTATAGCCAATGATAGATAAGTGTGATAACTTTTTTACATATTAGTAAAGCAGAAATTATTTGTGAAAGTAGTAAAGTTAAATNAAAAAAAAATAATAATTAGTAAAATAATTTTACAAGATTTGCTAAAATTTTTACTTTTGGTGTTGGGTAAAATGCTATGGTCTCATAGGTCACTACTTGGCCTGTATGTTATAGACTAGTTACCGCTGCTCTATAACCTGTTGTAAACTTTGAGCTTTGGAAAATTCAGGAATTACTTAAATGTGTTAAAAAAAATGTTAACTCACCATCATATTTATTCTGAAAAAATATGGTTACTTCTTCCCCTTTTGGGATTTCCAACAAATAAAGAACAGCATCTTCTCGAACAATACACCTAAAGTCTTGTGTGTTTACCTATGATAAAAAAAATAATATATTATATAGGTGAAATTTTAGCAAACAATTAAATTTCTAGTTTTTCTGAAATTTTAAAAAAAACCTATAATAAAGTAACCAAAACATAAATATTGATCTTGTAAAGATCTTTTTGTAGTAGTAATAATAATTATCACTTATTATGAAATTTAAAACTACCCATAATCAATTATAATTACACAAACTTTTGGAAGTGTGAAAAAAAACCGCTGAATATAAAACATTCTGATCTCATTTCACAATATAGTAATAGGTCATTTAGGAATGTGGGACTGGAATCTTCTTAAAAATAAGACCATATTGAATTGCAAGAAAAAATGTAAAATCAAATCAGATCAGTATTTGTGTTCAATAACTGCCACAAACAAAGGTTAAACATAATTTTATTATGTTTATCATCCAGCATTCAATAATATTTAACCAAGGTGATAATTTTCACCTGTTTCCTCCTTATTTTCAAATTCTGAATTCTTTCTGTGTTCGGGTCTTATTAATATTAATTTCCTTTCAATTTTAACTATCACACCAATTTATAGGACAACAATTCGCTACTATCATCATAGCATCTCTTTTCCCTCCCACTTTCTAGCCTCATTCTCATACAATTCATACACAACACAGCAACTAGACTCATCTTCCACTTCCATCGCTCTACCTCTACCTTCCCACTCTGACAATCTCTACATTGGCTTCCAATACTTTTCGGAATTCTTTTCAAATTCCACAAGGCTCTCTCCTTTTCCTTTGCTCCCNAACTCCTGCTTATATCCATCCACACACTCTGCCATACCCTCCACCCTGCTGGCGACTGCCGCCTGACATCCCACATGATTTCTACATCTCAATCACGCATCCAGGACGATTAGGGTCCATCATCCTCCTGTCATCTCCTTCTAATCAGCCCCATATTTTCACCCCTTATATTTCTTTTGATAGTATCTCAANCTTTCTTCCTTCATTTTTATAGCTTTCTACGTTATTTTTATCTTCACTTTTTGCACTGTCCTTGCACTCCATTCTGTTTCGAAATCTTCTATGCTATACTATGTTCTAACTTTGTACCTCAACGTTTTGTCTTGTATGGTATTCCCTTGTACGGCATTGTGGATACCATGTGGCACATTATAAATCACATTAATAATAAGACTCACAACTGTATAAATGTTAAGTTAACTTTAAGACTGCAATTGATACATTCAAATATAGGCGTCATTTGATAAAATACACTTGTTGTTTATTGTGTTGATTTAGTTGCATAATATTTAATAATATTGATGACTTAAATAAATTAAAGGAAAAATATAGCCATAGGATATACAATGAAATATACTTTCTTAAGCTTAAGTGTCTTTAAGAATCAAAGTATTAAGCAGGGTACACACTGGAGATCTCACTATGTCTGTAGAAAACTGCAGTGTGTACACTGAAATGTTTCCCAATTAAACATCATATTAAATTAGATTACCTTAAGTAGTTGATCACCCTCTTGTAACCCCTTCTGTTCGGCAGCACTTCCTTCCTGCACACCAGCAATAAATATGCCCACATCATTTCCACCAGCAAGTCGCATGCCAACACTATCACCTTTACGAAATTTGATCATTTTTGTATTGGGCCTCAAAGAAAATGTAAAACAAGTAAAATTTTAATACAATATATACTGCAGCTGTGGATATCTATTATTAGTATACTTCTTAGCATACATAATTATTAAAAAACAAATCCAGAGCACCACCAAGACTTCCTGTGATAATAATGCGGAAACAACATTATGCAGATTGCTCCGTTTGTATGGGGATCCGCACTAAGAACCCTACATTAACGTTGCCCTATTTGATTTAANATAGGGCCGTGTAGAAACCTGGATAGTACATAAGGGCTNAAGGCAGCCCTTACTGTGCTTTGCCCCTCCCCCTGCAAACCTAAACCGATTTACACATCCAGCATAAAAAAGTCTGTAATATGGAAGTCATCAAATACATTTTTTTTTAACATGCCTTTGTTTCTCCAAATCTGGAATGCTTATCACAAATTTGGCTGAAACATTCCACTATATATTCTGAGAGAGAGGTTTTACCCATATATTTCCACATCTTCTGGACTTGGTTCCAAATACACTTTAGGAGGCGTTAAGGGTTTTTCTTCTACATAAACGGTAGAAAAAAAGAAAAATTGTGTGAGAGAGTAAGAGAATAGTAAATGATTTGTGTGTGTACTGTAACATTTAATCAAAACAATCAAGACAGAAGATTCCTTTAAATTTATTATAAAAAATGGAATATTATAGGAAATCAAATAAAAAAAACGATAATAGCCATAATCCCTTACAAATCTAAACAACTAAAACAAAGAAAAAAAAACTAATTCCAAAGAGATAGTATATACAGTATATATAGTATATATATACGTAATTCTTTGTAGCGCCCAGTGGATTTGTGCCATAAATGACAAAGATATATCATGGGAGCAGTTAATCTAATTGATGCAAGTGGTTCTGCATATAGCCGAAAAAGTCTATATATTGGAGAGTCATTCCACTTCGGCTGTGTCACTCCACTTCAGCTGTAATTCTTTTGAGCTCCAGTCATAAACATTGTTTAAAAACTAGTGTCTAACAGCATACAGTCTTCTTAGTATAGTTCCACAGGCGCACAGTCTCAGCATTTAAACATTCCGTTTACATATATTAGTNTAGCACACTCTCTTGATAAATGGTTATTCCCCATTGTGACCAGTGTTTGTATTAATCTAACTACTCCCGTGATACTGCACAAATCCAGCTATTAATGAAAGTCTCAACCACGGGTCTTACAGCATTAATTACTACAAAGGATTACGTATATATAGATATATCTATCTCTTTNGAATTTGTTTACCCCATGAATCACTTTATTATAAAAGAACGTTGCCCAATTGTGAGTGGCTATCCAATTTCCAACTAATTGTCAGTTATAAAAAAAAATTAATAATTTAGAAATGTAAACAATCCTGTAATGTAAAAATCATATTATTCCTAACATAAAGACCTAGACATTAGTTTACACTACTCTTTAAATTTGCATACAAGACAATCAGTTATTTTATTACAATCACTATATAGCTAGTTATTAATGAAATTAAGTGAAACGTGATAGAATTCACAGAAGGCTGTGAGTGCACCCCCTGATGACAACAGGCACTTATCTATTCATGATCTAAAGGCTCTGTTCATTGCTCTCAAAGGTATAAAGAAATGTAAAAAATTGAGTGTATTCACAACATTTAAAACCAACAAAAACACTATCTATATAGATATAAACAATTCATAAATGCATGGGTTTAAAGGCAAATACCTAAAAAATATAAATACNAATGCTAACCTAGAACGTCTTCTAGATAAACTGGGTCAGTGGTGGCTTCTGAAATACTTGGGCTTACAGTAACAGGAGCAGGTACTTCAGCTGCATTCGTCAGTTTAAAAGGAGTAGGCATGGCTCCCATCTTTGCAAGTCTATTGGGTGGTTCCTCTTTACTGCTAAAGAACAAAAAAACACAAAAACAAAACACATAATTATGTACACACACACACACACAATTCTAACCAATAGAAATCCCCTATTGCCCCTATAAGGTTTTGCTATTTTATTAGAAAGTTTCTCACATTGGCTGTTCTTTCAACTTTTCATTAGAGGAATAAGAGTCTGAGTGCTTTGATCTTCTGTCGTCTTGAGGAGAGCAGGAACGATTTGATTCTATCTCGGATATATCTGGTGAGGAAAACAAACAAAGAAAAACCCCAAATATTTACACAGTTTAAAGTTCATAACCATTTGTTATATGCAGCACTGGCGATTTTACTGAAATAAATAAAAATAAAATGTACTTAGACCAAGCGCACCTCCTATGTCGGAGTCACTATCATGAACAGAAGGTATATTGATCAAGGTTTGTCTGGCATCCCTTTGCACCAGCAATTGTAGTTTCCCTCTAGACTTCTCAATTAGTTTCCGGGCATCTGCTAGAGATATGTTTTCTGTCACAGTACCATTGATCTGTAGCAGAAAATAGTAAGATTATGTGGCTACCAAAGTTTACCCTTTAAACATATTTTAAAAATAATGCTTTTATAATCAAACTACTGTACACATTTGCAGATAGCATGTCCTAACATTATAAATACAGACAAGATTACTTAAAAAAAAAAACCAAAAACAGAAAAAGAATAACTCACCTTAAGGACAATATCTCCTTCATGTAAAATGCCATCTCTCATTGCTAATCCAGTTTCTGTCATCTCTTTGATAAATATCTGGCTACCCAGCCTTAAGCCATACTCTGAAATGAAACATATAAAAATGCATAATCTATTTGTAAGAACATTCATCAACTAAAGGCAAATATGTACAAAATACAATATAAATCAGTGTTCTAATATTGGATGCTTTGACAAGCACTTGTAAAGATAGAGAGTGGCTCAGTTTTCAGAATTAATTTGTAATGCATCTGAATGATATAGACTAATTGATTCAGCATTGAGAGAGAGAAACAAATATAATAAATATATATATATATATATATATATATATATATAGAATATAATATAATTATATATAGCAAAAAATAACACCAGAATATCACATATATATCAATTTTAATTCATACCTTCATTCGGCTTCTTTTTGCTAAGTAGCACACTGATTGGTTTCTCTTTCCCTTTTCGGCCTGGTGGTTTGTATGGTTCAGGTGAGGGACTGTGGGACTGAAGTCTATCACGGCTGTGTGCAAGAAATTCCTTTTCTGTTCTGTAATCTGGTTGTGACCTTCGGTTATTCGCTCGTCCAGGACTACGTTCTCCACTGTAACTGCGCTCAAATGACTCCTCCCTGTCTATACTTCTTCCACGATCGCTCCTATACACACGTTCCTCGCTCAAATCTCTCCCTGCGCTCCGATCTCTGATGGGTTCTATTCTGTAATGTTGATCATCAACTAGGTTGCGCTCACTACTTCTCCNACGGACATAATCTGTATCCCTATCATATGAACGACCCCTTTCTTGGTTTCTACTATAGCCTCTGTCTGGACTGGATTCTCTGCTCCGATGACCACTGCCACTTTGCCAGCTTTCACTGTAACCGCTGTATGCACTTCTGCGGTCAAAATGTCCATCATCATCTATGTTGTCAAATGCCCCAGATTCAGGTTCATGAACAGGAGATCGCCTTCCAGCTGTAACTGGAACTTTGCAAGGTCTTTTCACCACCTATTTTATAAGCAAAATGGAAATATAATGGAAAATATCACTTAAAATAAAACATTAAATTATAATGGTTTGTTTTAAATTAATTTGTTATGCTAATTATGCTATGCTAATTACTACAGCAGTACACAGTGGTAAGACTGATCTATAAATAGTTTACATTATCTTTAGAATATTATCAACTTGCACTACAGTACTTGCCTATGGTACTTACAATAACAGCAGTTTTTCCACACTTTCTCAACTGCTGCACAGCAAATGAATGGAGCACATTTTCCATAGGTGTTCCATTAACCATGACCACTCGATCATTTTCTCTGAAAGGATAAAAACATTTTAAATATCAAATTAAAAAATTACCAATGGAATCACTTCTTTAAACTAATGACACAATAAACTGTCCTTTAATAAAAGTGCATGNAATGGAGGTTTAGAATTCATAGTAAATGAGATCTTAAGCTGGCCATTTACTAGAACGATGAGCGTTTTAGTAATCATGTCGGCAAGTTCTCCTCTCCGCTTCAGCAGAGGGAAAACTTTCTCTTCCCTCTGCTGGAAACTGTACCAGAGCCTGGTAAATACCCAGGCTCCAGTACAATCTTCAGCTGAGGGGAGAGGAACTTCTTTTATAAATGACAGTTGAATGAATGGGATGCATGTCAATTTTAAAAGAAATNCCTCTCCTCGTTGATACTGACCTCTGTGGCGATAGCTGCAGCAAGTATAAATACCTTTTTAAAGTGTAATGGTTTTAGGCTTGTGTTAACTAATGAAAATCATTGTGTTANCACCATTATACATGAAACAACTGATGAAGGGATTCTATTTAAAATTATTTTTGATTTTATATGTCACAAGGTGAAGATTATTATCATCAGTGGATATGTGACTATGTATTAGGAGTGGCAAAAGAGGATTTTGGTACTTACCGATAAATCTTTTTCTCTGAGTCCATCTGGGGGACACTGTACCTTGGGGATTGTAGGGCCAGCTAGGAGTATGGGCACTTAAGAGTTAACTTTTAATGTGAGNCAGAGCAGGCTCCTCCTCCCCTGCAATCCCCTGCCCTTCAGTTATTTGAAAAGCCAAAGGGAAACCAGGGCCACGACCCCAGCATGAAACTCTGAACCCCCTGACAAAGGCAGGGAACCAAACCAAGTAATC
>JABWIB010012555.1:8774-19656 GCA_016617825.1 Platyplectrum ornatum | reverse complement strand
CATACGCCAGAAGGGGTGTTACACCCATTTACCACAGGCACCTGCGACGGGTCTCAGAAAACCCATATCATGACACTGTCCCTTTAATGAGCTTAAACATACTTTACCTCCCTTTGCAGTCTTCCATGTTTCTTACCTCTGAGACATTCTATGCTGTAAATGACACAGACATGTCAAACTGGAAGAATTTGCAAGTCCTTGCTGACAGAAATTATGCTTTAAATGTTTCTACATGGTTTCTTCTGCTTCTGCTAGGCAATGAGGNGCCTGTACATCCCAAAGGAAGATAGTCGCTATCAGTCAGAAGTAAAGAAATGGAAATCAACACCAGTGTGTGCCTGTCTGCAAAATTAAACCGAGGTAATCACAGGAGATACAATACATATTATATAATATTTATAAAACAAGTAAAAAAAAATGTAATCATTGTGAAGAATTCTGTGCTATGGAACTCTTACCATCTTAATACATTTAGGTTAAACTTGGGAGTTAGTTCTACTAATACCCAAGGAAATGAAATTATTTGAGTGTGCCTTGGCTTTGAGGTAATGGCCATGTCCCTTTTTGAGGAAGTGATCATGGGTCCACATTTTTGACATTTACAATTTACAATTGACATTTACATTTACACGCAAAATGGGATTTTGTGTCCATTGACTTTATGGTTACCCATAATTTATAGTCTGTGTCAAGTATTCATGAATGGAAGGTGAAACTTCCTGATAAACATAGGGACCATAATTNGAAGAATGGAACATTGAGACCTAGTATGAGTGTAGATGGAATTACAAGCATAATAATAAATATCTACAAGGTGTGTTTTCATTGTACAGAAGTAATATATCAAATTGTATGGGATGTACAATATGTTTGCATTTTATTAAACACAGGTTTACAGGGTGTGCTAAATATGTTGCAATATTAACATCTTGCAGCAATCTTGCTAAGTCTTATAATGTGTTAAATAAACAGTTTTACTGAGAGTGTGTTCTTTCATTATTTACTCAACAAACCATCACAAAGTGAAGATAATTGGATTCAAATCGGAAGAATGAAATATCTGATTTTATAATCTTTTGTGCCTTTTAGTTGTCAGNTCTAACAAGTGTTTTGAGCAATCACTAAAGGATTGAAATAAAATTAAGAGAGCACATACAAATATGTGTAGTAGCTTACAGTTGTACGGGTTAAGCTAAGTTCATTACACAGGAAAGTAAAGAGATCAAAGAGTTTAAGNGTTATAGCAAGAACAGGTCTTAAGCTTACCAATTACTAGAACGATATTCTGTCACCAGATCTTGATATCTGTGTNATACTGTGTTCACACTGCCATGCCNGCAATAACCCAGGTTTTTAAAGCTGGATTATTGGCATGTCACATACCATCCCAGCTCTCATACCCTGTTAACACCAGGGCCAGATTAATATTTTTTAGAGCTCTCGGCAAGATACCATTTTTGGGGGGCCCCACCAAGCAAAACCCTTATTTTACCCTGGCCGGTATTTTTGGGTGAGTAAGGTGGCAACCCTATTAAGGGGCCACAATGTGAAGGCAGAGGCACAGTGTAATGAATGCAAACACAGTGTGATGAAGGTAGATACGTTGTGATCATGGGGCACAGTGTGGTGAAGGGGCAAGAGTGTGGTGATGGAGACCAGTGTGATGACAGAGCAACAGTGTAACACTGGGACATAGTATGATAAAGGGGCCTGGATATTTCTTCCTATGTGTGACAGCCTCGAAGAGTGTCCCCAGGAGATGAAAGAAGAGACAGCTGCAGCAGGAAAAAGGTGAGCGAAGTCTTTGCATGTCAGCACACAATGTGTGTGTGCGCATACTGTAAGTGTGTATGTACTTTCATACAGACACAGGGCTCTATTTGGCTTGCAGAAAGCCTGGCAGCAATGTTCAGTATATTTAAAAATACTTGTCCTGCGAGGCGATTCGAGTCTTCGGCTCCAGCTTTGGTCCCTGCGCATGCGCAGTAGCTGGAAAATTTTCCATAATAGACTTACTGCGCATGCGCTAGGACCAGACTGAAGACACTGGAGAAGGTAAGTTTCGGTTCTTTATTATTTTCTCCTTTTAATATTTTTTTCACTTTTATTTTGGCCAGTGGTGTTCCTCTAATAACTGATGTTAGAGGGAGGTGAAGGGGGCATCAGTCAGGATGGNGTGGTTTTACCACTCAGAGCAGACCGAGGGGTAAAAACTGTAAAAATTGAAGCATTAAGAGCTTTATAAATAGAGCCCAAAATACTTAAAACACCAATTTGGCTGTTGTTTTTTTCCCCCTGTAAATAATATATACAAATTCAAATAACCCCTAAGAGGATAGGATACATTGAACTTGCACCCAATGCTGAACGCTCCTTCTTAAATAGATTGTCCCGTGATAAGCTGTCATGTGGCAACCCTAACATACAATGTCAGTGGGGTCCATGCAGTTGAACATGGGCATTCAAAAATATTTGCTACTTGCAAAAGATTTGTAGATGAAAAAAAAATTNATTGGTCCAATATGGTTCCTCACAGGGTGCGACATTATTCAAATGATAAGGTGGCAATGGATAACCTGCATGTTTTATAACGCTGCCCAGCAAGAATTCTGCCCTGACAGCCTGGTTGCAGTGTAAACAGCACAGCCAAAGCGTCTACTACAGGTGCTAGTATGATGAAAAGGTCCCAGCTGGTACCTAACAGCTGGAAGGCTCTCCCGCTCTGATTGGCTGATCTGTACCCAGTAGGATAAACTCTCTGTTCTGGTGATCTGGTTCTGCAATGCATCCTTTACCCATTTTGTTTGTTTGGTTCAGCAGGATGTTATATTGTTGTCCTGACGTAACCCTTCTGTTACTATTGTGTCTGTTATCTCTGCTTTGTATTGCTCATCTGGAACATGTTACCTTGCCCCTATCTGCTTTCCTGGAAATCTGTTACCTTGTTCTGTCTGCTTGCCTGGAGCCTATTACCTACCATGGAACTTTTACACCTGCACATGTCCCTGAATACTTGTTCTCTGCTTTCAGAGTTTTTGCTCCATTANTCCTGCTTTACCAGTATTTGTACCAGCTCTGTTTATCTGTTCACCAGTACCAATATTTGNTATTTCAGGAGTCTGTTTACGGTCCATGCTCTGGATTCCGGGGTCTGCCATGTCCTGTGGTGTTTCATCTTTACNCAGGTCTTTAATNATCCCTCCTATGTGCCTCATTCTNGTACTGGTGATCTGGTTTAACCTGTTTTCCCAGCTCCTTGTGTGCCTAGACTTCTGTGTTAAACCATGTCCAGCCCTTGTCTGCTACCAGTCTCTTATGTTATTCCATCTGTTGGGGTAATGCCCAATTTGGTTCTGCAAGTTGGAACTGGGTACCACCACAAGAGTCTATCCCCACAATCAGGGGAGTAGAGTTAATGTGGTGCATTTGTTAAGGTTCTTGGCTGTAGAGATTTTCTGGCCTGAGCTTGAATCTCATGTTTGAGGGCNTTCTCTTAAAGCACTTGGTGGAGGTTCAGTTCTGGTGGTGGAAAGAGAGGCTCTGGGTTATATGAATTGCTGTTGTTCTGTCTTTATNTCATGTACATTCTATTGTTTGCCTGCTTTCTTGGCCCCCATAAAATNTAGGTTAATACTCATTGTACCCACCCTGGATTGCAAATTTATTGAGAAACATAATAAATAGTCTCCATATGTTAATGTATGGTATTTTGGGAAATGGGGTGCTACTGCTGGGATCATACATCAGCCTTGGAAAATCTAATGATAACATGTAATAAATATAAATAATTTAAATTCGTATAGGCTACATTAGGCTAATACATTAGTCCAAAGGAGTATTCATTGAGTCGAATCCATATGTTCGCCGCAGATGTTCTCAGCCAGAACAACAAGCACAAGCAACAATGCTCCATGCTCTTGAAGTTCCAAGGACTTTCTTCCCTGTTCATCCAAATTATGCTAAGAATGATTTGAATTTAAGGATTGGAAAGGGGTAAGAAGGAAGGTGTGTGGGTCAGCAGTTGACAAAGTAGTTAAGGTAAGGCCCTAGCAGAGTAAGCCTTTTCTGCCNGCGGGAGTTCACTTCTCTCTCCTGCACTCCCGCGCTGCCAGTATGAGCGAACAGGAGTATGAATCCGGCCCATTATCTAACCATGGCTGTTAGATTTTCAGTGAATTGCGTCTACATCCAGATCAGGCCCTTTATTTTTACATTTAGCATTACGTTTCAAATCCTTGACATAAGGCGCAGAAAGTCTTAGCATATCGCAAGTACAAAATGTATGTATTGTTATATAAAAGTACAGCGAAGCTGTATTATACAATTCAGAAATAATTTTAAATAAAAAATATAAACACAATAAATATAAAAGAAATTACAAGTCAGTAAAATGACTATTTAGTCTGTAAAAAGAACTGTAGGGAAAACAAAGCTAATCTTAACACACCTGCACACTTCTTTATAAGAGGTGTTACTTTCATCCTTGAGCACACACAACGTGCTGGTGCCCTGATGTGTACAAGTCCTCTCTTGTCACTATGTAACCTTCCCTCAATCACTCAGCCATTTCTAATGTGTGGTGTTCTTTCAGCTGGCAACTTCCAGAGGACTTGTATGTTTATTGGGATAGTGTTTTGGGTCAGCTCACTAAGTTTTGGCACATAACATTGCAGGTGTAATTTAAAGAACAGCTAATCCCCATCTTGACATTTCTCTGACTACAATGAAAAGGGAAATTGTATATGTATGCTTTGTCTCATTTAAAATAAGCTTTTTATTTGGGTTTATAACTGGTTTAGAGATGCATTTTTGCAGACATTACCTGTCATGTTCATTACCCTGCCACCAAACAAACTTACACAATATTTAGCTATGNCTATGCAACTCTTAACACATACTCCCAGGACCACCAAGGGANATGTGGGGCCCTGATAAATAATCTTCTAGCACATAGTTTTCAGATAAACACTTTCCAGGGACTCTATCAAATAAAAGTTGAAACACAACATTGACCAAAAATCATTACAACATGTTACAACTTAGACCAACCTGTCAGTCCAGCTTTCCCTTTGTTTTGATGTGTCTGACAAGCCTCACAATCAGCATCACACATGTGTCTACCTAGAAATACAATGTATATAAACTAATCTCAACTACATTGACCCCTGTACCAGACAGTAGGTTCTAATGCCGGGTTGATGACTTTTGGTTTCTTCCCTTTATGAATTCGAATCTTCATTTAGGAGTTATTACTCATGATTAAAAAACTTGTGCAGCACCTGCACAACCTTCTCATNTGAATAAATAAAGATTGTTCGATCAATGGCTTGCATTGTACACTACACTTTAGGCACAATTCAATTATCCATAAAATGNGTTCTGGAATTCACTATGTGCCTACTTTATCACAATGTTTTATATACGCCTCATATAACCACATATTAGAAAAATAATATTATGATTATGTTTCCTGTGTCATTTTGTTTGTATTCTGTAAAACCAATAATCATATGCATTAAAAATGTATAAGTGTGTGTGGGGAGGGGTAACATAATGGCAAGAGACACACAGGGGTCTTACAAGGGCAGTGATAGTATGTCAGGAGATATTATGGCAGAAGACACAAGGGTGTCAAGGAGATATACAAGGAGACTAATATTATGGCAGGAGAATTACATATNGGGGTCAAAGTATAGGTGGGAGCTNGGGAGGAAATATTTTAACCACAAGAAACCTAATACAAATTTCAATTGAAATACACACATTTAGAATGTGTAATTTAATTTATATACACTGGAGTGAGCTGTATTTTTTTTTCTCTTTTTTTGTATTTTTTTTATCCTGGCTGGGGAAGGGGTGTCAGGGGGGACATGTGTTACAAAAAAATATATGATGGATTTTGGGCATGTCTCCTGGTATCACTGGAGAGTCAGCAAATCTCCTAGGACCTGGGAGGGAGAATAGCATTGGTATGAGGGGGTAAAGTGATTAGTGATCGTTGAAAGCTTGGATGGTGATAAATAGCCTAATAGGTTGGGGAAGGTTGTTCCAGTGGAGGGGGATAGCTTCAGCTGGATGTGTGCGTGAATGGTGGTGATCAGTTGGGAAGTGAGGCAGTGGTCATTAGTGGAGCAGAGGGTGCAGGATGGTGTATGGTTGTAGATGAGCGAGGAGAGGTAGGGAGCAGAGGAAGAGGAGAGAGCTTTGTAGGTGATGGTGAAGAGTTTGAAGAGAATTCTGAAGGGGATAGGAAGCCAGTGTAGAGATTGACAAAGCAGGGGAAGTGGATGTGGTGGGACTGAATTTTAAAGTACTAAAAAGAAATGATGGAAATGTATACCTTGGATAAAAAGCAAGTTGAACTGGGCTGAGTGACGAAACATCAATTCTCAAATCTAAGTTTGTTTACACAGTTTAAATTTACCTTCCTTATACTGCAATATGGTAATACCTAGGTATAAATTTTCACATATATTTAATTTGTGCTCTTACTCATTCATGTTTTGAACAAATATATCCATAATATATTTTTATTATTTTTATAAAACAACACACCGCAAAATGCTTAAGTACCCAGTCTTGTTTTATAATAATTGTAAAGGATTGTAAAATATGCTGACACTGGGGCTGATCCTGAGTCGCGCATTGTGCCTGAATGTGGGCNCAGTGCGTGCATTTTTTTGCGCATGCGCGAAGAACTCTGAATCGCACGCTTATCAGGTGCACATTAGCGTCTCCAGGGCTCTGCGCCTTAGTTTTTGGAAGTGCGATTAATGGGCGTACCAGCATATTATAATGAGATTTCGGGGCGTGTCTGTTGTTGCGTTTAGCACTGCGCATTGGAGATGGTGCAACTGGTCTAAATGGTCTATTTCATACACTTTGCAGATCGTTAGCAATAGTTGTAGGAAGTGTTCCNTGGCCTGTAAACTTGTGTTTTGTGTAGTGCTTGCATCTTTGATGTGTCATCTCGTGTAACAGCTTTCATATTGGACATTGTGGACTTTTGTGCACTTTTTATTGACACTGAAACAGTGAAATAATTTACATTATCATTGTTACCAGCTACTGAGTTCTGTGGGACTNTATAATATTATGTAAATTATTTTTTTATAATGCTTGGTACATGACAACAGTCCAACACATATTCATTTTATGGAGTAAACTTATGTATGGTATTGAANAATAAATGAAGAATAAAAAGTATAAAATGTCATGTCAGTGCTGTAAAGGAAACGCTTAAATTCACTTTAACCAAACAGGTCATTTATTATATTTAGTTCACCAAATAAGCAAATACATTACTTTCATTTAACATTCTTCCCTCAGTTTTGTCAAAAATAAAAAAAAAAAATTACCAAGACGCAAGACAGTAAACTACACGAAGACGCTAAACTGCCCCGGGCGTGCAATGCGCATATTTAGCGGGCTATTCGAAGTTGCTATTCGCAGCTCTGCAACTCAGGATCAGCTCCACTATATGAAAACCTTTTAATAATGAATTAAATAGGCAGCATTCCTATACATATAGGACCATATCCAGACTTTAGTCTTGTTAGTGTTTGCATGCAGGGAGAAATCTTTATATTTACATTTTGCACACAGATACTGACCAATTTACTGTTACACTGTTATTAGACTTGTGCTAGGAAGTGAAATTTATCTCCCCTACAATTCAGCTTTTCCCATTTGTGAATCGTAAGTAAGTCAATAGTACGTAAAGTCTGGATCTGGTCCAAAGTGTTTGCAAGATTAAAAGTTACTGCAATTGTCTGATATAGATTGTGGTGTGCTGGCCCACAGCAGCTAGATGTAAACATGGTGTGCCAGTTTACTGAGCATACTTAACTAACATACTTAATTAACATTAGGGCCTGGATTGTGCTCTTCTGCATGAACATGCCCATACTGTACATCCCCCTTCCCTCCCAGGGAAGCAATCCAAAAATGCATACAGTTAATACAGTGGAAAGTTACTCCTGGGCAAAACACAGGGCCGGTGCTAGGTCTGTGGGCGCCCTAAGCAGACCTAGCACCGTGCCCCCTGCAGTTGAATGGCGTACACGTCATGTACCTCCGCAACATGATGACGTCATGACGCTGCAAAACCACAAAGGAGTGGTACAGTGGTACCCTCCCTCCTGTATTGAATTATCGTGGATGTTGGGTTTTTTGTACCATTTTTTATTTATTTTTTAATAATTTTTTTTTTCGTCCTGACGCTCTGTAGTCCTCAGGGTCCTCAGGGCTGACACACTGTGTGCTGCTTTCTGAATTTGTAATGTCATTAACTATAAAAGAATGTGATTGTATATAGTGTTCTATCTTTATGTGTATGTGTCTGAGGTGACATATGGACAACACAAGGGCAGCATGTGCTATCATTACCTACTGATGGCAGGACAATGCCAAACCTAAGTGGTAGAAGAAACGTAAGAGAGTAATGCATCGTTGGAATGCAACAGCACTTTCCAGAAAAGCAGATTAACAAAGTATAATAGTGGTCATTACAGCCAAAAGAGCAAACAAAATGGAAGAGCATATGCCAAACTGTGATTGAATATAGAAGAGTTTCCCCATCAGTGACGACAGCCGAATTAATCTTTCAGGCATGTGGTAAATAACTCATCCAGAAACAGGAGCAGGTCATTTAAATTCAATGTACACACATTTCTTAATAATAAATCTTTCTGGATTTATTTTATGGCACCAGTTATCTCAGGCACAACATCTCGTACAAAGAGAGACTTCATGGCTAATGTATTAGAGCATTATATTTACTTATTTATGTTCAACTTCCATATAGTTATTTAGGCTTAACTTCACTAACCTGCAATTTTTCATTCAGCTTTGTGTGCCATCACTAAAATAGTAGGGCCAGAATACACTAGGGCCTAATGTGGTGTGATAGATGGCAGGCAGGTAGTAATTTGTATGGGGTTGCGAGAATATTTACATATAATGACTATTCTAGCTGTATTCACATGCTTTCAGTGAAATAACAGGGTTGTGATGACTACTTATTTGTCTGTCATATTTCTGGTCATTTACTGACACCCCTTGTCCCTTTGCCATGCCCATAGATATTGTATTGTGAGAGGATTATTACACTTAATAAGATTACTAAACAAGCTCCTGAAGGAGGTAAAGGGATTACATGGAATGTAAGCAATTCCATCTCACTCAACAGTGAGTACTACAAACCATCTTATTAGCACAGACAATACAGCTAGGTAAAGGTCTATCATGAGTTTAGTTTTCGAGTTGTGCATTAATTGTAAATGTTATTTAAATAAAAAACAATATTAAGAAACAAATGGGGTAGCATGGGTGGTAGCAAGTCAGGAGTGATGGCCAAAAGTTATTGGTAGGATCCAAGTATTATAATAATCTTGAGAGTTGTACAGGGAATACAAAAGTGCATGATTCGTTACCACCAAAACCCTGAAAACAAACATTGTGGAATTGGTCTAAACATCTTCTTGTGTGTGGCAAAAAAAAACAGTAAATAAATAAGTAAATAAAACTCAATTTAAATGCTAGGGAACGATAATTGCTTTGATCCAAATTCCATATTGATATCATGCCCTAGCATTTATCTTTTCATCAGTGTATTGTGTTCTGATACATCGAAGAAAAGAAGTAAAAAAAGAAAAATGCTACTTGCCTAGCACCTCAGTGTGAGACATCCAGCTGCTGGAAAAGGTGCGTATATGGGGACAGAAAGTTCTATTATGATTGACAGGCCCATCCACTCAGCAGGGCGTGAGTAATAGTGCTGGCCTGTCAATCATAAAAGAACTTTCTCTCACCTCGGCTGAAGCTTGTACGGGAGCCTGGCCAGCACTATTACTAGAAGGATGTCCGTTCTAGTGAATGGTGCCGGTAATACGGAGGTGTCCCGTGCAGACTTAGACCGCATAAGCCTGTAATGCTCAGAGCAGACTGAGCGTGGACAGTAAAGTTCAGGCTGTATATTCAGGCATACACACCTGTACATTTATATTTGAGCTGTAATAAATTACCTCTAATCAACATGATTTCTCTTTGAAATCTTCCTTAATTTGGTTTTTTAAATCAAAGTTAAAGCTTTTTCCGATTCCGTGTGTGGGTGTCCTCTATATAAATCTGGCTTTGTTCCTCTACGCATCCTTTTCTGTCTCAATGTGTATATCTCTGTTACATTTACTCTATAATAAAACTCCATTGTCAAACTATTGCAATCCTAATTACCTGGTCGAACTCCTGCACAATTATATTGCAATTACCAATTATTCCTGAGAACTCAATTATAATGCCATTTACTCTATGTAATTCCCAAATGATTCTATTGCAACACAAATTACTTAGTGAAACTTAATCGCTTTGACTCTTGCACTACTGAATTGCAACTACTACTTATTCAGTAAAACATCTTATCTTGTTTAACTAGACCAGATTTGTGCACCTGTATTTTCAGTCACTGACAAATTAGGAGTGACATATTCATCTAGGCACACGCACAGGTTTCTTCAGGAACCATCCATAAACAACTTCACTATTTGTTGTTAAAGTCCTGAGGGCATCTGTGAATTTTAACCCCTTCCCGCCCTGCGCTGTATATATATACGGCGCATTGGGAAGGTCTCTAATGACGTTTAGAATCGCGGGGTGACAGTATAGCAATGGCAGCTGTCACTGACAGCTGCCATGCTACTGAAGCCGGGGGGGACCTAAATTTATTGTGTCCGTGTGTGTTCTTTAAAAAAAGTTTACTTTTTTTTTGTTTTTTTTTAACTCCTGATACAAAAGCTGGCATAGTAATCATGACGGTTACTATATTCAGCTTTTGTGAATGAAACTAATGAAACTAAAAATTGATTTTCACATTAGTTTCATTCAC
>JABWIB010012551.1:5317-16728 GCA_016617825.1 Platyplectrum ornatum | reverse complement strand
GTAGACAGGTGAGCACTTGTGGCTGGCTGAGGCCAATAGTGCTCCAGGACTAGGCAGGTGGGAACTTGTGGCTGGCTGAGACCAATAGTGCTCCAGGAGTAAGCAGGTGAGNACTTGTGGCTGGCTGGGCCCATGGCTCCTGTCTGGATGGAATCTGTTGAGTGGGTCACAGAGCTGGTAAAACTTTAGTATGTCTAATATGCCTGCTGCGNTGTAGCACGCCTGAAGGCAGAGGCAGAGAGCATGGAGCAGCAGCACGCCACTGACGGGAACAGCTGGCAGCCGCAGGAGGCACAGCTATCAGCAAGCGCTGCCTGTGACCAAAAGCGGCGAGGCGGCAATGGGAACCAGCATCACGGGTGCAGTTCGTGACATATATGGATTAATACAGTAATATTACAAATATTGCACACAATAATATCCATTGGAACTAACCTTGTACATGAATTGTCCAAAAGTTTGACAGAAAATAAACATCATCCTCCCTGTAAATCCACTTAAGACCTACAACAAATTAGCATGANGATAGGAACATTTTACTGAAAGTTCACACTTGCTCATTATATTGTTTGGATGTTGAAATAACTAGCAAACTTTAAAATAAAGTTTTCTGTAGCTTAGAAAAATAGAAGGATGAGCTTTTGGAGCTAAATTTCTTAAAATACTATATGCAAAACATATAGTATATATTTATCAATACATGTATACCCACACAAGATATGATTCTGCCAGGAAAGTTAATTGTCAGTTTTGGATTCCTATCTCCATATCCTTCCGGGTAACCTAATTTGCTGTGTAACAAATTTCTCACTTCACCCAGTGATCAAAGAGATTTATAGTATTTCAATTAAATCAGTAGGAGAAGTGTCAGCAAGGGGTACTATCAGAGGGGGACAGCCGGGTCTTCTGTCTCGGGCCCGGAGTGAGCGGCTCCATGTTACTGCCGTACATCAGCAGCAGAAAGAATACAGATGTAAAGCTTCCATATGGCGGCCCTATAAAAAGTTTCAGACCAAGAGACAAGAAGCNCTTCTAAGTCTGGGTACATAAAANTAGTATGGGCCACATTCAGATCTTCAGACACTCCTTTCCCTTGATTCNCCACTCACAAGAAGCCAACTTGTTCACTTGCACATCAGAAAACAGAAGGGTTTGCCGCTTTGGCCTGGCAGGTGGGCTTTTCTCTCAATNAGTTATTGCTGGCCTAATTATTTAGGAAACCAAGGGTTTTGCTATGGTAACTGGAAATGATGTAAATTGGACTTAGTGCAGTATTTCATGGTATATCTGTGTGAAGAGCAATACATCTTCCTTAAAATAAAAAAAAATATATATTTTTATATTACCAAGACTGTGGATTTTTGGAAAAGATCACCCAGATTCCACAGGATAGGTCTACTAAACAGCTAAGCTATTAATACTGTGATTTGATTTTGCCGCTATCCCCCCCCTCCTTACATAAACTGGATACTACAAAGGAATACTTGGATACAAATTTTAATGCATGTCAACAAAATTATTCCTTANCTCTGCAAATCTTCTATGGTCCCTACTGATTCTCTCCCCTGCGCCGACTGTCTTCATAACTTTCAGTGATTCATTAAAGTAAACATTGATCTGTGCACTAGGAATTTCCCCCGCAAACATCTGGATCATTACATCATATTACAATAACTGAAATCTTTGTATCTAGACTTAATAATATAGATAGCTCTTTTTATTTTGCACAATTTTCAAAAATTTGATTGGTGACACTTGATGAATTTAGTTGTCAGATAAATGACTGGTTTTAATGTTATTCTAGTTTCTACTTAAATACTTCTTGTCTTTATAGAACTGTCAATCAAATTAATTCAATCAAATCAATTTAAATGGCATTAGTAATGTTACATTAGGTCTATATTTGATCAACACATAGACCTAAATTTACTAAGCAGGGAGGTTACAGGGANATTGCAAATTGGGGATATTGACCTCAGCAACCAATCAGATTCAAGCTCTCAGTCATTTTACATANTGGACTCGAATCTGATTGGTTGCTATGGGCAACATCCCAAACTTTTCAATCTCCCTGCAATCTCCTTGCTTAGTAAATTAAGGCCATAAAGTCTTATTGGAAGAGAATTAACTTTGATGTGACAACATTCTNGAATATTAGTATTCTTTTTCTGAATTATGTTGTAGTAGTTTTGGGTGATAATTTTAAGTGCAATATAAGCTTCCTGTATTAGTAAAGAACAATGTGATTGCAAATTGGTACAACAATCTCACATTTCACCCCTTAGGTTTTTCTCATTTATTATAAGGAAACATTTATCTTTTTTGGTTTACCACTGCTATAGCCCGGATTCATTTTTGCTTGAAAATTAGCACTGTGGGCAATAATTAAATAGTTTTCTTGATGAATGATACGGGGATATTAATATAAAATGTAATAGTGTACATATTGCTAGCTGATAAAATAGCAGTGAATGAGATTAGGTACAAATAAAATACACATAAAATCCTATTATAAACCTTTAGAGGAATGTTCTTAGGTAGAGGTAATTTTGCTCTGGGTCACACAAGGCCACTGACACAGCATCTGTCTAATGAAGAAACACACACGCGAGAGGGTGAAAGCCTGATTTGTCAGAAACACAACTTTCACTTCTAATTAAGTAAAGAGATACTGAAAGAAGACTGAAGTAAAAAACGTAGAAATATAAGTTAATACGAGAAAGTTAAAGATACAAGTATATATTAAACATACNGGCACACTCACTATTTACAGATATTGTGCTTGTCTGATTCAGGATGCATTTACAGCCACAGTATGTAACTGCANCACTCACATGCACACACACAGCAGTGCAGCAGAGGGAATACAGATGGAAAGATTCCCTCTGTTGCAAAAGACCTGCTAAACTCACTTAAACACCGTTATTATGTCTAGGTAAGTTCAGGGAGGCCTGACAGCCGCCCAGACGGACGGTGTGACGTCATGACTCTTGCATTTTGTCTCTAGTACTACTACTACTGTTAATATCCCATTTGCTTTCATTTCCCCAGATTTGCTGAGAAAACATTGAGGACTCTTAACTTGACTCACAGTTGTCTGACAACTTGTGGTTTATTGCATCCTATGTTTTAGTTGTTTTTCCTGTATTTATCCTGATTACGTACACTACAATTTAGATAAAAGTTCTGGTTGTATGTATATTATAGGATACAAATAAAGTGAGAGATAAAATCTCTATTTTACCTTTCCTACAATTTAGTAAAGCTAGGCCATTGTGTTGTAAATAGCCACTAACTAAAAAGCATGAGCTAAAAAGCTGTTTGCATAAGGGGGGAAAACATTGCCCCTTGAGAATTGAATCGGCCCCATAATCTAAAAAAANCTATTGTTTCTAATATGTTTCATATTATACTGGGCTGGTGTGGTGGGGGTGTATGCTGTAGTATGACATGCCATAACTTTTCCCACTGATTTGATTTAAAATCTATATATCTCCATTCGCTTCTAATATTTTCTGTGTTTCCATACCACCACTTCTTAATTTCCACTTCAACCATTGTTATAAATCATAATTATTTACTAGGGATAACCAGAAAGTACTTGACTATAAAAAATATTCATTCCAAACATTTCTCGANTATTTTGTTTCCATGGCCAAAAGAAGAAAATCAATGATTTAAAAGGGCAAGCAATTCCAATGCACTAGGTCACATATGCATAACATACTCTGTAATNTATTTCAGTGAGACTATGCAGTGAAAGAAAAGAGCTAAATATAGTTCTCTGCACATACCCTACTTGCCTTATGTCTTAGGATTTCCTAGATTCTGGAAATACTGTAGAATTTTTCTATTTTAAGACACTTGTATTTCTCTTTCAGAATAATTTTGCTGGATATCATATTTCTATTCTCATGGGTAATGAAGTCTCAAACACATCTAGTAGAATTACATAACTAAGACACCACATTCCCATAAGAACAAATATCTTTTAAGGGCAGGGGGGTGTGATTGTGTTATGTGATTGTCATTTATTGCACTTGATTAAACCCGCATTGCAATTTCAATTTTGCAATACCGTTTTTATAGATTACTTCAGCATATTAAAAAGTGATTAAGCAGTCTATACTTTTAATTTGACATATGACATTGTCAATATTGTGGAAAAGGAGCATTTTCCCTGTAGTATGTGGTTTCTTATCTTAACCATGGTTTATTTCTAAGAAAATTGTATTTCGTTTAATCATCAGGTAAATAAGTTCTCTTATATGCACAGTGCTTCTTTTATAAGTGATGAATTCCACACTTGAAAACTGGGTCACGTGATTACAGGACAGTATATTTTCATATTTATATTATTAATTTTAGAGGTAAAGGGTATTCAAGGTTACAACTGGTAATTTATACAAGCTCTTGTATATTTAAACTAGATCAACTTCAAGATCCCATATAGGTTGAACTTGATGGATAGACNTCTTTTTTCAACCTCAACTACTATGTTACTATGATACTATGTATTTCAGAAAATTAAAAATATTCCACCATAAGAAAATGGCTTTCATTTATTATACAGGTTTATGCAATGTGAATATCTAAAAGCTTTTCTGTGGGCGAGTTAGCTCTAAATTTCAAAAGACATATATGGGACCTAANACTTACCCATCAATGTCCCTTGCAGTTTTTATGCATGCTTGTGTTATGATCAGGGTCCAGTAAAGAGCCACATGGGCCTGGGGCCGTAAATGATGTTTTTGGAGTGATGTGTGGGTGTGATCCTGGTTGCATGCGGTGGTCAATTTAATNATACTATGCTCTTTTTCATCATATTAAGCCCTCCATCATCACACTGAGAACATTATCTGCAGAACTATGGGCCTTTTTAAAAATGAGGGCCTGGAGCTGTAGTCCCATTAGCACCATTTTCTTTAGACCATGGTTAGNATGGTTTTCAATGTGGAAAGTTGGTTTATAATGTAGACATCACTAAGAATTCTCTCTTTTTTTCACACTCCTTAACTNTATTTTAATATTTCGCTTACATTGATATTATATGTATCCCCAGAATTTAGGTTTTAATAGTATGTTAATAAAATNTAAGTTTTAATATATACAGTAGTTTAACATACAAATTGTTAAAGAGTGCACCATAAATANAACCACTTTTTCTCCTTTTTTTGTATGTTTATAAACAGGTTCTGAGGTAGCACCACCCATTACTTTGATTATAAATTTTAAGTAGTATTGGACATTAACTCCTACTATGGAGTGTGCACCCTCCTCTTGTGTATGATGAGGAATTAGTAGCTACTATAGACCTACNTTAAGTCTCCAATGCTCATCAGCAATCTCAAATCCTACATGACCCAGTTTTGGTGGGCCTGGCGTGTCGCTTGGATCTCCTAGAATTTTGTATGCCAGGAGATACACAGCGTAACATCTGATGCAAGCAAGCACATATGTTACAGTTAGAATTGTATACACAAGATGCTTTTGTAAATTAAACATCACTTGGGTTCTATATTTGGCTATTTATATTCATGTGTAAAGTGTGATGCAGAGTAAGGGCAGCCCTAGGAATAAAATGCTGCTGTGTATGCCTCAAAAATTATTCTACTATTAAGAGGCACAATTAAGGAGTAATATAGATTTATGCAAATAGTATATATATTCCATGTAATAAAGCTCTGTAATATGTTTATTTAAATTATCTCCTAATATATTTCTGTATTCCCCCCTGTAATAAAATGATTTATGTTTAATTGTGTTCAAATTATTATACATAATTAGAATTGCATTACATAAAAAGGCTATATAATCTGCAATTTATTTATTTATCTTCAGACAGGCAATGAGAAAAACTATTTCCTTTGTGTGGGAGTTATGTGATCAGACACATCTGGCCATGGGCATCTAAAGTTATACATTCAATTTAAAGGGTAAAACNAGTTTCAGACTAGCACCACCAATACATTTCTACCTTCCCTATCTCATGTATGTGTGCTGTTTAGTTCCAAACTATAAGGATAAAAAAAGGTTCCATATAATGAAACACTACATGAAGTAATTTCTGGAGGAGAGAGCCAAGAAAAGGTTATGGGCTACTGATGCATTTTTTTTCAGTACCTCATGAATATTTATATATATTTGTACTAAGGATAACTGCTACAGATGGCAGTGTTACTATAGAAACAAAGACNGAGGGAAATATTTATTTTGGATTGCAGATTTTCTTTTTCTATGCAACTAATAATATATGACGCAAAAGCTTTATGAAAAAGAAATATGAAATAATAATGGACCGAAACCAGGCTTCAGTTCGTTTAGCCGTTTCTAATTCCATTAGTACGGAATGGAAATAAGTGTGTGGTAGTACACTTCCCTCACAATCTTGGCACTTACAGACTCAGAACCAATCCTTAACTTTTATGTAATGTACCTGACATTTACAGAAAGTAGGGCTTAGATAAGTTCTTATCGTAGGATTGAAATGCCTCCCCACTCACATTGCATACAGGCTCTATTGTCATGCTCCACCAGCATATANATTTTTTATAACACCAAAAAATGTTTTTATATGCCAGGGCAAAAATGTTGTCTAGTTTATACAAGTGGTCGAAGTGGAAATTTAGAAGTGGTGGTATGGACATTCAGAAGTGACGGTATGAAAAAACNAAATATAAGTAAAGTCAATGGAGATTTGTAATATTTCAATTACATTTACAATTATTTGTAGTATTTCAAGTGCCGGTATGGCCTACCCCCGTATACACCTCCACTTTGAGCCCTGGTTTATACATGACTCTACAGTTCAGTGTTTGGTTTTGCCCAGGTCCACACATTTGTGCCTTTTTTGCTCTTAGAACCAAACTCTGGATCAGCCCCTCTGTATGCACTTCAAACGGGATCAGCTCCCTCATGTTTGCAAGTAGTAGCATACCTATTTTTCAGTCATAAATACAACTGAGGATCCTTTGGACATGCTGGACATGCTGGTAGTGGGTGACTATCAAGATATAAATATAGACTTGATATAGACTGAGATACAGTTTCAATGGAGCAGGACATGACTTCATATGGGGGGTCGGGGGTCAATTCTAAGCTGTTAGGACTGAAGAACAAAGTTTAAATTTCCTACTTAGCAACGTTGTTGTGACCTAGGGGTAAGTTTCCCTCTCCTTGTGGCTGCAGTGGCTACAGATCTAGGGCTTGTCACACTGACTGACCATGGTGGTAGATGATATTCAGGATAATTTTTCCTGGGAAACAGTCCTGAATATCACCACCAGTCACTGGAGCAATATTCAGTGTTGAGGAGGGAAAATGTTTTAGAGATATTTGATTTCTTATGCAATGCTTTTGTGTTTCAATGCTAAATATCAGCCAGTGGGTTATGATCATTTCAATTGCAAGTATTTTTTGCCTGTTAGTAATATTGTATTATTTTAGTGTTGGGAACAGGGTGTTTTTCAGTATAAGGTCCTCTATTTAATAATGTGTAAGGAATAGATGTTTTTTCATTTCAGTCAGAAAAGTGCACTGCTCAGAAACAAAACCACAAAAGTACTGTTATAGAGGCTTGCATTGTAATATAATCATATACATAAGTGATTTTCTGTCTTTTCCCATTGTACTTTTTACTTAATGCTGTGATGAATTAAACAGAAATAAAACTTTTCTGTTACGTACTCTAAATTGTTCCTTTGTCTGGTGTTCAGAAACAAATGAATAGACCTAGGGGTACATTTACTAAGCGGCGAGATTGCAGTGAGATTGGAAAGTGGGCATGTTTCCCATAGCATCCAATCAGATTCAAGCTCTCAATTTCATTTTACACACTGGAGGATGTGAACGCAAATCTGATTGGTTGCTATGGGCAACATCCCCACTTTTGAATCTCACTGCAAACTCNCCGCTTAGTAAATATACCCCCTAGACTTATTTTCTGTTTTGGCAAGATCATCTAGAAAGATTAGATTTGCTGAAATCTGGCAAATGTCCTTAAAGCACGCATGCGTGATCCAGATGTTACTGGGCNGACTTCCTAGCTATCACTGCAAAAATAACAAATGTTCCTCTTCATCAGGAACATAGTTAGAATCCTTTTTTATCATTAGGGCTTGCTTTTTTCTGTTGCCTATACGGTGCTAGTCCAGAACATTTTCTCCAAACCTGTCTTGTGCGCATGGGTCTGTAAGAACATCCTTCTGTCTTCAGTTCGAGGGTCTCCAGTAACTTGCACTGTGAAGGGGACTACAGGGCCTCTACCCTCTGAATGTCATGTGAGCACTCTCTAACAGATAACTTTGTTAAGGACATTGATGGTTGTTGGCCATTTATATTTTTAGTCAACAATTTCATTGCAAGGACCTACACTGATCTCTCAATAAATTTGTTTTATTTATGTTATTGGTGCATTAATTATGTCTCAAAAAGTCATAACACTCAACAGACACTGAGACTGTTGCTTCATTTATCTCATTTGTATATGCCTACATAAAAATGATATACTTTTTAGACATTGCAGTAAATGGGGAAATGTTGTAATATGGCCTTTAATAATTATGACAAGTTGTTTACAGCCTCATTTGATGTAAAAAGTAATTTATCAAAACTTTAAAAGCTCTTTGAATATCAACAGAATACTCATATGAGAGTACTCATTTTATGTTCTCCGCTTAGCACAAGGGTTATCTAAAAAAGAGGACACAAATTTTTACATGATAATAAAAACCATTAATACCACATCTGGAAGGACAAACTAATTCTTGAAATTGTCATTTAGTTTAAGACTCTAGGATATATCTAGGATGTGGTTTGCTGGTTTGACAGGCCTTTTTTTGACAGCGCATTCACTGACAACAGAACCATGAAGCAGGAGCAGCAGCGACAGAGGACTCCGCAACCCTCCTCTTCCACTAACCTAAGCGTCCCCTTACTCTACCCAAACTCTCCCCTTCCACTACCTTAACTTTTCCCACAGCCTAACCCCATTCCTCAATTCCTTGCTCATCTTCCCCTAGCGGCTGCCTAACCCCAACCTTCCCCTCTCCACTGCCTAAACCCAACCTTCCCCTCCACGCTGCTTAAGCCTCAGAGATTACCATGGTATTGATCAAAAATATTATCTCCCTGTATTGCTTAAGTTCTGTTTTATGATCCGTTATTCTATTTCAACAGATTTCTACTGTGTATATAAAATGCTTTTAATGTAACTGTATAAAAACTGAGGTCCTGCCATCACTATGGTAGGCTATCATCACTGCAGAGTGCTGCCATATTCCTGTTAAGACAGATGTAAATGCTTGTACTTTTTATCTAACTCATATAAAATAGCATCTATTCAGTCTTCATCAATTGTGCTTTACAATAACACCACATGACTTTCTCCCCGTGAGTTTTTCTGGGGAAGTTTGTTAAAGCTGCTAAACTTTGTAATTCAGTGTGATGCAGAGCTAAGTATAAAAGCAATGTTACCCAAAAATATCACAGGTTGTAAACAAAACCCACGCAATACACAAAGGTCCAATCCAGTCACAATACAACAGACAGATTCTAGCAGGCTTATACAAAACTGAGAAAGCATGCACGTCACTACTGATACACAGTAATATGTCGGCTATTTCCTTATGACCAATACTTCCGCACACAAAGGTTTATCTAACTGCATTTTTTGCATTTTTTATTTCTCTCAATTAGTTGACGTTTTTTTGTTTCCAAAATTAAGAAACCTTTTTTTTTTCTAGCAAATCATAAGGTTATTTTACGTACCAATAACAGACAACAGCTAAAAATGGCCTGATGGTAGTTTATTATGGTAACCTGCAGCTGTGGAGAAATTTCATAAATGCTCCTATATGACATCTTTGGTTTTGTTGTCTGCATCTTCTAAGCATTGTGCAACGCAGACTGAAATGAATTGTGGCCTTTAACATTTTTTGTTTTTCTTTTGATTACTAAAGAGCAATACTTTAGAGCACTTTCATAATTTCTAATAACATTTAGTAATTTATAGTTAGAGATCAGATCGTCTGTTAGACTTATGTATTAAGCCACTAAACAAAATGGTAATAGCGTGAATTACATCTGTGTTTGAAATAATTCATTAATCAGGTAGATTTCTTGTTTAAAGCATACTGGATTTTCTCCATAACTTACAGTATCGCCAAGGCCAGGAGTAGATGCTGCATTAATCAATTGAGAGTGTTTGTAAATAACTCCTGTTGACTAAACCTTCAAGTACTGTATGTTTATGGAAAATACTGCCTTGGCTCATACAGAAATAATGAAACACATTTTGTTGACTTGTCAGGTACCTAAGCTTCTTTGATGAATACTATTACTTACCACACTCCTCTGTTTCATTTATGTCTACTGAAATAAATCAAACCTTATTCCNTGTCTGTGTATGCAAATAGGAAGTTGAAACCTAGACATATTGGTAATAGTTTCTGTTTGTCTTTGCCAGAGGTATCCATTGTGCAAGTAGTGTTAATGTAACAATTACACAAATGACATGCCCATATAGTATTCTGCATTCGCTGTCAGTCTCACAATGGAACANATCTAGTTGGAAACTTGCCTTTATTAGGGAATATAAACTTTAACCTATTGTAAATATTTAAATAAAAATGAATTTCAGATGAAGTAAAATGAATGTCAGTGTGTGCATGCAGGGAAAATACTTTTAGCATTTTGCACACAGATACTGACCAGTGTTACTGTTACACTGTTATTAGACTTGTGTTAGGAAATCAACTCTAATACTGTTTGCAAGAGATTACATTAACCATCTCTTCAACAGGGTTTTACCCAGGTGTAAATTNACGCTCTTACTTTCAAGTCTGGATCTGCTCCCATATTATTATTACAGGTATTACAGATGGGCAAAACCATGTTGAATTGTAAGGTGATACATTTTTTTTGTTGCAATCAGTATTACAGGTGAGAGGTGATGTTTCCTAGCACAAGTCTAATAACAGTGTAACAGTAACACTGGTCAGTATCTGTGCAACATGCAAAAATAAAGTATTCTCCCTGCATAAAAACAATACCATTCATTTTACCTCCCCTGCAATTCAACATGGTTTTGCCCAAGCATAACTTTACACTTGTAAGTTCAAGCCTGGATCTGGGGGGGAATTCAGTAACTGACGAATTCCAGAATTCGTCATTGGCTGACGAAATGGCTGACGAATTTGTCAAATGTGTATTCACTAAGTGACGAATGTGTATTTTTTCGTCATTTAGTTTGACGTTTACATATNGTCAATGACAGTTCGCCNTGACGAATTTTTCCATAGAAAGGATACAAAAATGGAATTCACTAAGTGACGAATATTGTATTCACCCACACATCGTCATGACGAATTTTCAAATTTGTCAAAACTGGAATCGTCAGCACAGTGTGTCGA
>JABWIB010012545.1:2554-15965 GCA_016617825.1 Platyplectrum ornatum | reverse complement strand
TATATAAGGAGGAGGTACAGGTGTAATTAGGGGGTATATTAGGAGGAGGTACAGGTGTAATTAGGGGGTATATTAGGAGGAGGTACAGGTGTAATTAGAGGGCATATAATTAGGAGGTACAGGTGTAATTAGGTGGTATATAATGATCATGGAGGTCGTGTAAGGGTAACAGTATGCCGTAATGAAATAGGGATTAATTATGAAAGCTATAGTTTGAATAGCTTTGTAAGCGTTTGTAATGTGAAGCTATAAGTGTTCAAGACACTATGTAATTTGGATTTGACAGTCCTGTGAGGATTGATAAAAGAATTGAAAGTAAGACACATATTCTGTGTGCTATATAAAGCAATGACAATACGTGACTCTTTGCTTTCCAGGCAGAAGCAGGGGAAGTGCCATTAGAAGCCAACAGTGAGCCCAGGCCAGCGCCAGCAGAAAATGGCTTGAATCATGCTTCCACCTTAACGCCAAAGCCATCATCTCAATCTCTTCACACACAGCCAGCTCCAGGTAAGGGAACTCTTCTATATTAACTTCTGAGACCCGGATTCACCCTGTGTGCCGAAAGGAATAGCTCTGTCGGGAGTCATAGATCATCTTTGTTCCTGTATCCTGCATTCAGTAATATTTTATGCTGCCATGTTCATGTGCTGCCATCTGTCTTTATTTTGTTTCTAGCCGTACACCATACATCTTGCTTGCAAGTCTCCATGTATTGTGACACTCCAGCTGCATAGAAATAGCTGACACCTGGCCGGGCACTTGTAGGGACTTGTAGTTTCAAAACACTTGAAGTGCCACTAATAGGGTATAATATTCACTAGTTCTGACAGCGGTAAAGCAGTAAGGTATAATCATGTGAGAGGACAGCGCACTGGTTAATGTCCCAGTAATGATGACTTAAACAATAATAATGGTGTGTAGAAACTATATACACTATATAAAAGAACCCGAGCAGAACATGCTAGGTAATATCTATTAGACAGAGTTAGTGTATTGTAAAAGCTGAATGGCTTGTAATGTTATGATCTCTTTCTCTTAGGTTCAGTTAAAGTTCCAGCTAAAACAGCTCCTGCTGAGGACCTTATTTTGAGCGTATTAACAGGTAAATTATATTCTTCATTGGAAAGTAGATAATACCCATGAGTATGGAGTATGAGAGGGAATAAGAGGAAAGGAGGTGGAAAGTTACACTTGGGCAGGGGCGTAACTACAAAAGGCTGGGCCCCATAGCAAACCTTTCAACAGGGCTCCCCTTTATAAAAAAAAATGATATATATAAAATGGGGGTCATATATGTTTGTATATGTTCTATAGCAGTCTGGGGCCCACATTATATATATACATATACGAACATAGAGGCCCCAAACTGCAGTAAAATACATAAAAACAACAAGAAAAACAACAGTAAATCTGGATGTGGGTGCATTTAAGGGATCCTGTTCCCAGATGCTCCGGAACTTTGTCTGTTGGGGAGCGTTAGTAATGCGGGAATGGGGCTGCCGGGCCCCCTAGGGCTGCAGGCCCCTTAGCTGCCGCTATGACTGCTATAGTGGTAGTTACACCCATGCACTTGGGCAAAACCAATTTAAGCTCTTTAATAATAAACATTATTAGAGGTGAGAGATGATGTTTTCTAGCCAAAGTCTAAATGACTGTGTAAAAATAACGCTGATCTGTTTGCAATGAGCAAAAGCAAAGTGTCTCTCTGCATGCAAACACTAACATTAGTTTCATTCCCCAAGATATTCAGCATTAATGTGGAATCCGTTCAATGTCTTTATGACAATTAAATTCCCAAGATACCACTGTTTTTAGTGGCTGTGTATTTAAAATGAAAACAAGTTTACATACACAACTGATCTGACCAAAGCCTTGGAATCCTGTTGTTTCGGTATTTAGGCCAAGTAAACATCTTCTTGTTTGTGACTTGTTAAGGTCACAGAAAAATGAAACCATATGATGTCCATTAAGTCAAATGTGAAGACATTGGAATTGAGAGCAAATACGCAGTTTATGCTTAGACTGTGTCAATGGAGCAGATTTAGACTTTAGGCACTGTTGACTTACTCACAACTTACTCAAGAGTGGGTAAAACCATGTTGAATTGCAGGGGAGGTAAAATGAATGTCAGTGTGTGCATGCAGGGAGAATACTTTATTGTTGTATGTTGCACACAGATACTGACCAGCGTTACTGTTACACTGTTATTAGACTTGGGCTCGAAACATCATCTCTCAACTCTAAAATGAAATTTAACCCCCCTGCAATTTAGCATGGTTTTACCCACTCTTGAATAAGTCATAAGTCTGAATCTGGTCCTCTGTGTGGCTCAGCTGGGAAGATGGTGAATATAGTTATTATTATTATTTCTTTTCTTGGGAGAGATGATATCTAGTGAAGTACCCAAATGAAGTCATTGTGACTGTATAGTAAGTGACGTGTTCAGCTCCTATTATTGCCTTTTGCTTTGCAGAAGTGGAAGCTCAGACTATCGAAGAACTAAAACATCAAAAGTCCTTTGTTAAGCTGCAAAAGAAACATTACAAAGAAATGAAGGATCTTGTAAAAAAGCATCATAAGAAAACCACTGACCTGATCAAAGAGCACACCACCAAGTACAATGAAATCCAGAATGATTACATGAGGAGGCGAGCCATCCTGGAGAAGACAGCCAGAAGAGACAGCAAGAAGAAGTACGTTACTAGATCTTTATAATAATCCAGGTCATGCTAAGGTGCTAGATGTGCCATGCTCGATGTCACTACTTATGTATGCCTCCACTTATTTATATTTGTTACACAATACATTTTATATAATAGAATGCGTATGGATAGAAAGACGGACAGTGCGGAGATCTTAAAACTTGTCTCTGCATCTGTTTGTGGTACAAGTTAAACTAAACAAATGTGCAAAACTTTCAAGCATGTATCATTTTGCATATAGCTGCAGGTAGACGTACTGATATTTTAGTTTTTTGTTTATGGGGGGGCAGCAAATTTATCTTGCCTCTGGGCAAGTGGGATGACGTTACGCCACTGGGCTTACCTTATCCATGCTTTCTCCTCCGCTCTGTGCCTGCTCCATGCTATTTCATATGTTCCTTCTGTTGACAGTCCTCTGCTGAAGCGCTCTCCTCTGCTCTGTCCCTGCACTCTTGTATACTCTGCTCCTGATCTCATGTCTGTACCCTCTCCTCCCCTCTGTCCATACTATCTCCTCTGCTCTGTCCCTGCTCTCGTGTATACTCTGTTCCTGATCTCATGTCTATACCCTCTCCTCCCCTCTGTCCAGATTATCTCCTCTGCTCTGTCCCAGCTCTCGTGTATACTCTGTTCCTGATCTCATGTCTGTATCCTCTCCTCCCCTCTGTCCAGACTATCTCCTCTGTTCTGTCCCAGCTCTCGTGTATACTCTGTTCCTGATCTCATGTCTGTACCCTCTCCTCCCCTCTATCCAGATTATCTCCTCTGCTCTGTCCCAGCTCTCTCCAACACTCTGTCTACGTCTCTTGTAGACTCTGTCCCTACTCTCCCCTCTCTTCTCTCCCCGTGTGTCCCCTCTTCTAGTGTGGGTCTAGCTGTCACAGTCAATGTGAATTGATGATGCAGACCCTGCAGATGACTCTTGGGTTTGCTGGAAAATAGGGCAACTGTCCTCTTAAATTCATTTAACTGGGTATTAAATAACATTTTCACTGAGTCTGATTCAATAAAATGTTGAGATGTTGTTTATAATGACCAATCACATTCTAGGGCCTACAGTATATTTACTAAACTCAACCATTCAGATTCTCATTTTACTACGACATACCATAAACTGTCAGCTGCAATCTGATTGCATCGCTACCTGTGTACAGTATGCTATGTGCTGAGCACCTGCATCATATGAGACACTACTGCAGAGCGTTGCGTACATAGAAGAAAAGGCTGTGAACGCATGATTTTTCCGTCCATGCGAGACAGTTATCAAACATATGAAAGATACGAGAAAAATGACAACAAAGCTCTGATTATTCGCTATGGACAACATGTTTCCTGTCATACATTTAGGAAGTCCAGCCATGTAAGCTGCAGTGAATGGGCAATGGTTAAAATGGCTGTAAACATGAGCGACTGGCCTTGTTACCACATCATAGTGAAAAAGCAATTTGTGTCTGGCTGGATGTCTCTCTGACAGCTGCATATAAATTACCAGCTTATCAATGGATATCAGCAAAGTTTCTTCTAGCAGAAAATAACATGCGCTACAAAACAGCAATCAGCACTTTCCTGGGCTTTACAGTAAATTAAGACTTACCAGCACTTGTGTCGGGGATATGCACTCTCACATCTGCGGAAAACCCTTTCTGCTGACAGTGACAATTATGAAATTGGATGTTTTATTAGTCCTGTAATGAAAACGTAACAATTCCTGCAAAGACTCTGCTACAGAGACCTGTGAAGATGCAGTCACTGATCTTAGGCTGCAGTTATGCTGCTGGGTGAGGAACGTGAAACGCGTGAGCTAGGTTACCGCACATATGTCTTGTTAGTTAGTTTGGGATTTCAACATTCATACAGGGGAAGGGTTGGTCCAATACAAGGGTAAGAAAGGGTTACAGGAATATAGGGATTCCATAAAACCCATACAATACTGTAACACATCTACGGTTGAAAACGATGGACCAGAACCAGAGCACCTCAGAGATGATGATGATGATTATTATTATTATTGACGCATTTACCCGGTTTCAGTATCGCTGTACAATTAGGAGAAGCAATGCAAACATGACACAAGCATAGGCAGGGGTACAAATTAAATACATAGAAGTGAGGAATAATGTGAACTGGTGTGGGATATGGAGCAACATGAAGCACAAAAGTAGAGAAGGTCAGCTAGTCGAAGAAGAACAGAGTTGGTTAAGAAGTGCAGAGGTATTTACAAGGGTAGGTGGAGGGGAATGAGGTTGGCTCGGGGTGAAGAAGGGTGGGTGTCCCTGATCTTGTGAGCTTACATGCTAAGGGCCGTGAAGATCCAAAGCGGGATCCTTGCTGTAAGCGGGTGAGGGATTGCTACTCGCTTGGACACACCTCAAGATTAGATTCATATGATGAAGGCAGTGCAGAAGTCTGCATAGTATGTATGTGTATGTATGTGTATGTGTTCTCTGATCATTGTAGCAAGTCTGAATCCAATCCAGTTTATGTTATAGGCTAAGGGGCATAAGGATGTAGGTAGGGCAGTCTTGCATGTGGTAGAGCTGGTTTTAGACCTTACATACAGATTTAAAACTATATATAATAAAATTTCACCATGTGGCAGCATGCATGTCTGGCTCTGCCACATTTAGTGTTTGGGAAATGTGTAAAAAGGCTCCACTAATGTGTAACAGCACACAGGTTGTCCTGCCAGTGACAATGGTTATCTTCTGCATTGATCGCCACCTAGCTGCTACTGTTGGAACTGCAACTTTTCAGAGTTACTGACATCATGGCAAGAAAGCATATACTTATTATGATGGTATATTAGAAACATTATACAGTGTCTGTATTTTCCAGGCTCTTGCACCATTCCTATGAAATATATTAAGCTAACATTCTGCTATTAAAACTCCCTTGACAGCGCAGGAAAATATACAACGGATATCAGGGTCCAAGCACAGCATCAGCAGAGATTCCATCCCAAGTGTCTTAGTGACCTGCTGGCCGTGACGTTTTTTGTATTTCTTTTTGCAGGTGTGAATCTGGGAGTCCTGAACATAATTCCTCCACTGTGGAACAAGACTTAGCCTCGTTAGATGCAGAAATGGCACAAAAGTTAATAGAGCTAAAAGAACAACAGCAGCAGCAGCTTCTCAATCTCCGGCAAGAGCAGTACTACAGCGAGAAGTACCAGAAAAGGGAACACATTAAACAGGTCGGTAGCGTCGCATGTTTTCATTATAATTCTTCTTTGCAGAATGCTGAGTGCTGTTTTAAGCTGACAGCTCACTTACTATGCACGGAAAACAACTTCCATGCCCCCCCCCCTCCTCTCCTCCAGGCCCCTTAGCAGCGGCACCCATTGCATCCTCTATAGTTACGGGCCCGGATGAGGAATTAATGGCTTACCATCGTAGCGGTGAATATACATGGTGCAGCTAGGGCCAAAGCAGCAGCAGGAGGTAGTGGTGATGGGGGTAAATGTTCATCCACATCCTAGGCTTTGTCACCATCACATCTCAGGCACTGATCTCATATGTGACGACCTAGTGTGACTGAGCACATAGATGGGTACATAATAGTTATCTATAAAAAGACGCGAGCTGTCAGAAACCATCATGATGCACAAGTGCAAACCATTCATGTGTGTACAGGTGGGAGATTAATTGTTTTAATATATGGTCCCATAAAACCACAAGAGGCATGCCATTAGCCACTCATGATGGATTGGGATTATATTGCTACATACACGTATGTGATTGATTCAGCTAACCACATTGTATAGGAACAAAGTCATGCGGATCACTGTGTATTTAAATGGAAATTGTACTGAACCTTACAATTCTCATCTCCCTGTACATCGCCTTGCTGCACTGCATTATGGTCATCAGGATTGATGTATACAGCTCTGTCACTACAATCACTGGTCTTGCTGGAAGTATCCTTGTGGGCATTTCAAATCATGCAAGATATCTAATGGGTCCAGTCCAATGTACAGCTGTGTGACCTTACTTTAAATTGACCGTGAGGGATACTGTAGATCTTACCAGTCTATATTATAAATAATATAGTTGTATTGTATGCACATGTTACTAGAATCAAATATAAGGAACTTGGACCAGATCCAGACTCCAGCATGATCGCGGGCATGCACGCTCCAGATGTTTGGTGCTAGCCCCTGTCTATTCTAGGTGCCAGGGGAGTTGCTATGGACAACATCTTCATTTCCGTTTACAGTTTAGTAAATCTAGGAGTGAAATGGTTAAAGAGAAGCTACATATATTGTACTATTTCCCAGGATATAAATCACCAGTCGTCTTAAATAAACAGAAACCTAACAATCACACTGCATACACTGACGCCATCGCTCCAGTAGGACAGAGGACGGTTATTACCTAAGAAAGACTCCATGATTTCCGCAATTGATTTACATACATTACATGAAGTCAAATTCTGTTCCTGGATTGTTACATTTTCTTCTGTGTTTCTGCAATTTACTTAGAGTAAGGTGCAATTAAAGAATCCCCCAGGGCTTCATTTAAATTAATATTTGCTGAGAATTAAATCTGCTTCACACATGAATGAACCAACTGTTCCTGTAATAGGTATTTCATTGATGAATTGTTCATTGTTAAAGTCTGGGGATATTTTTCTACTCTTATAAATAACAATACACAATTATGGTTTCCATGCATTTAAGCCGCTGGCTAATGATCAGTTTCTTATAACTTTCCATGCACTTAATTTCCATAGGCATGACGTCCTGAGATATTGCCTGTTTGTACACAACATATTATTAGCATCCAACTACAGGAGGGTGTAGGTGACAAACAGTCCATCATATCTCTAGTCCATCTGTAAATAGTCATTAACTTATGTTCATTAACATTAGTATATACATAACCCATACACCCCAACAGGTACAATATGAGGGCTATCATATAATTTTATGATTGTCCACACCATTGGTCGAAGTGGACATTAGATATGGTGGTATGGACATTTTAAATTGATAGTATGGAAACATAGAATATAATATATTTACATCAGTGGGAGAAGTGCCGGTATGGCATACCCCTGTATATACACTTACACTTCCAGCCCTGGTCCACATACCAAGACATTTTTTTTGCACATTTCAAAACATTTAGTCAGGACTGAAACATGTAATGTTCACTCCAGTAAAATCCTACATTTACTAAACTATGGGAATGGAAAAGTGGAGATGTTGCCCATAGAAACCAATCAGATTCTAGCTCTCACTTTCCTTTTACTTACAAGAGACTGTCAGCTATGGGCATCTGATTGGTTGTAATGGGCAACATCTCCACTTTTCCATTCTAGCAGTTTAGTAAATCTGGCCCCAGATGTTAGGAAACTACAAGCCCCTCCAAGCTTTGTAGTTTCACAACTCCCAAAGTGTTGAAAGTTGCGATAGCATACCTCCCAACTGTCCCGCTTTTAGCGGGACAGTCCCGCTTTTGGGGGACTGTCCCGCTGTCCCTCCCGATTCCCTGTTTGTCCAGCTAAGGGGACAAACATGACTATTATTCTATTCTTTACTATTGCCGGATCCGCGCCGTTCAAAAGGGGTGTGGCTTAGGCTGGTCCGGGGCGCAGTTGGGCAATCCGCAGACAGAGTCTGGCGGGTCTGGGGGCGGGGCTTATGTGTCCCGCGGCCCGGACCTTAAAAGTTGGGAGGTATGCGATAGTATATGGACAGTTATCAATAGGCACCAAAGATGTATCACAAACATATAGGGAATATATAACAGGATTTTAAAGAAGTGCACCTGTTGCCCATAACAGTCAATCATAATTTATCTTTCTTTAACATAACACATTCTAGAAAATGTTAGCTAGAATCTGATTGGTTGTGATGGACATATTTATTAAAGTTGTTTCCCAGCCCAAGCCTAATAACAGTGTAACAGTAACGCTGGTCAATATCTGTGTGCAACATGCAACAATAAAGTATTCTCCCTGCATGCAAACACTGACATTCATTTTACCTCCCCCCCCCCCTGCAATTCATCATGGTTTTACCCACTCTTAAATAAGTCGTAAGTAAGTCAGTAGTGCCTTAAGTCTGGATCTGGTCCGCTGGTTTTAGATTCTAATAGGAAAGTAAATAGAAGCTTCTAATGTTATTTGTTCAAACCAGATTATCATTTTTTTGTCCAGATGGTTTCCAAATGTGTAGTGGGTGCAGTTGTAAGGGGGAAAGTCTTTACATTATGTCAGTGTATTATGGCATCTCTATCCAGACTGAATGTTTTCTCATTCTCTATGTATCAACGCATGTCCCTCTTCATTACAGCTCATTCAGAAACTCACTGACGTGGCTGAGGAGTGCCAGAACAACCAGCTGAAAAAACTCAAGGAAACCTGTGAAAAGTAAAATAGACTTTTCTACATTGTGTAATATATTGGTGATATTATGTTCCAAATTATATTTCATGTTTCTTCTATATATCTCGTTCCTTTAGAGAAAAGAAAGAGTTAAAAAAGAAAATGGACAAGAAACGACAAGAGAAAGTCACAGAAACTAAATCTAAGGATAAGAGTCAGATGGAAGAGTAAGTGAGAGACTTGCATTTGGATTATGTCTTTGTGGTACTTTGTTGTGGTGTGCCACAGCTATTTAACAGATAAGAACATTAAAATAAAGTCCTCCATTCCAACTAACACTACTGTGTGATCGTATACGCCAATTCCTTCCTGTGATCCTGATGCAGAATGTCGCTAGTGCTCCGATCGCTGCACTTGTGCAGGGCCAGATTAACAATGAGCCAAATGGGCCTACAGCCCCAGGCCTCCATTATCAAAAAGGCCCATAGTGCTGCAGTAAATTATATCAGTGTGTTGAAGGCGGAATAAAGCGATGATGAAAGTCACAGGGTGGTTAAGTGACCCACATGTTATTGGGCCACCACATACAGCAGTGGTCACACACACACACATCACTGGCCATGGGCCTTTCATTTTTAGCCCCAGGCCCATGTGGTTCTTAATGCGGCCCTGACTATGGCCCCACTGGTCATGTCCACTACAGTAGGCCCTTGAAAATTTTCAGCCCCAGGCCAATGTGGTCTGTAATCCATCCCTGCACTTGTGGCAACCTTGTTCCGAAAGGCTGGCAGTATTCAGATTACTGTGTCTTTAATTCAATTGAATGCAATGCAGAAGTCTGGATAGAACGTAAGGTTTAAATCCAGCCCTTACTGGACATTTTAAGTACCTCAAAACCACCATGTTTAATTTTAGCACACACACACCGCTCTTTCCTGCCCCAATGACAGATTAAGCCTTATGTCTGGAACTCTGGTACCCTCTTGTGCAGTTGGCCCAGAGCCAGTGCCCCCAAACAGCATCACATGCAACGGCCCAGTGGGCACATGTCCCCCTGCCCCCTGGCCCTTCCCTCCCCTGCTTTACATCTTCTACAGCAATTGTCAGGAAAGAACAATGCTGAGAATAGCACAGGACAGGTCTCTCTATGGGGAATATCAGATAAGACAGGTGACTCTACATAATTCTGCTGACATTCTCTCCGCATGGGATCTAAGGGGGAAGATCCGCAGCTTGTCGTAAATGCAGAAAGGAGGAGAGAGACATAAAATGCCACTGTTTGCTTTGTATTTTGACTCTCTTTTATAACGTGTCCATGGTCTTCTCTTACTACAATGTTTCTTTCCACTTTTGAAATGAAATATCCCTGTGTACTTACATTTACATTACAATTGCATTCAGCACACAACCTTATTCCTGCTATTTCCACAGGGAGAAGACGGAGATGATCAGATCCTATATCCAGGAAGTGGTACAGTACATTAAAAGGGTAGGGTATTGAATTTCATTTTATTTCTGTGTTACTTTAATTGATAAATGTGTTTTTCCTGATCCCTGCCAGAAATACATTGTTTTTGTATGGGGGCTTTTTTTTTATTGCAGTAGCTACATTTCATCTGGATAATCACTGTCATACATTAGGTAGCGGAAAAATAAGAGTGGTCACAGGAGAAACATAAAAATAATAAATGAAGCAAAATCTAATATGAATGAGACGGAGAGCAGGAAACGCGCTCAGAAGTGCGTGATACAATGTCCTGCTTGATGATGGCATACAGATACAATAACATGGAAGGGTTTTACATTTTACAGATGCCTTATCATTACTCTTCAAACCCATATCACGGTTCCACCTAATCAATAAAGAGAAGTTCCTCTCGGTAATAGGACATTAATATGTTTAGATGGATCGGCTTTGACAATATGACACAAGCACTTTAATGGCTGCCTGTGGTACATTGCATCTGGCAGATGGTGAAGCAGCTTAGTGAGCAAAGATCCCTCTGGAGGAGAGCATCGACTGTGATAAAAAATACAGAAATAGAGCATGTGGGCATGTGGCTCTCAGGTCCATTAAGAAACTCATTAAAGGCCAGATCCAGAGGGTGGACTTTTTATGTTCTATTGGATGAAGTTCCAGAAGGTTCACAAATGCAGCGCCATATTAATCAGACATATGTGCACTCCCATATTTACCGTACCCGTGGCATGACGACCTTATGACTGCCAGTCCCACCCACAACCAAAGCCTGAACCCATGGATAATCTCATGCTTTTATTATGGGTTGCTGGGACTTCAAGTCCCACCCTCCATAGTAATAATCGGGGCTTAAGGCAATGATTTACATTGAGTTACTGTTTTCAGCAAATGCCTCAGGGGTTTTGACGAATCTCCTGGAGAATTACCTGAAATCTGCGAGTCAACCATGCACAAATAGCCATCTATGTACAACCCACCATATTGGTAATGATTATAGATGGGGGAAATTATCCACATTTAGGATTAATGAGTAAGTTATAATTGTGCTCATCATAAATTTTCTTCTTTGGGAAAGTACTTTACTCTGATCTGTATCTATGACAACTGTGGATAATCACCTGTGATTGAGGCTATTCATATCAAGAGATTATTTAGCTGAAAAGAAATTGAGGAGCGCTGCAGAAGTTATATAACTCGTACATCAGAGCCACAGACTACATATAAATGACATTTATACTGTCTGTCATAGCTGTACTATGGTGGACCTACCCCTATGCATTCATTTCTCTGTCATCAGGATCAAGTCCACATTAGCGTTTATGTGTGAACGGCATTTGGTCTGACTGGCTGATCACTCCCCCCCACAATATCCAGACACACCTTAATGAAATAAGGTCAAGGAGCCATGTATTTAGGTTCAAAGAAAAGGAAAATAGTTTTATTAAATTGTGGCTGAATTAAAATTGGATCATTATAATTAGGCAAATCTACAAGGTGCCAGAAAAGCAGAGTCTAGCAGCAAGACCATTATAATATACAAAAAGCCCACCTACACATCCAACCCCCCTAAACCATGCATCCCCCTTTCGTCTCCTTGCCATAACTAATATCATAACCCTTTAATGCCACCTGCCATTTATGCCCCTTCACGCTTATGGGACCCTGAGTATATTTTCTGGTTCAGGCACATAACAGCCCCTGTATATAACACAATACATACAGACAGTTAATTACTCTGCATACTTACATCTACAATCGTGTCAGGCTGGCTGCAGTTGTGTGAGCACACCCTTATTATACATATATGACCCTTCTCATATTATTGACAAACACTAGTATTCGTGCAGTGGGAAGCAATGTAGAGGTGCACTACACCATCTGGCATACTTTCATTTAATTAAAGGGGTTTTTGTGCTTCAACACTAAATTGTATTTTATTTCTTTGGTAGCAATCAACACATCGTAAGTGGCCCAGCTCTTATGTACTGTCCCCATAATATGAACTAACAAAACACTTGTGGACTTATGATAATGGGTATGCCAAATGTATGAAATTCGTTGCTTGGAAATTGCCTGGGATGTATTGCCTGGTTTCAAATTATGCATTTCATAATTTCATGAATATTGTGTATAATGAACGAACACAAGATAGATAAAAGTGCCTGGAAAGTCGGTGTCAGATATTGATGGGTACACGCAAAGGCTTTAATTCATGCCATTTCATAAATGTAGTATATTCAGCATGAGACGCAGTGCAATCCTCTTTCCATTACGGATTTAGATGTAACAGAGCATATTAAATTTGCATTTTGTCATTACATAATTTGATAAAGGAGTAACATGTACTTGAAGCCAATTTATATTTCTAAGTATTTTAATTACCCCAAATGCCAGCCTAAAGTGTATTTGCATATGCAGTTTTATACCAGAAACTGGGTCGTAATTTAAAATGTGCATCACAACTTACTAGACTAGAATAGAAATGTTGTGTGAAAATGGAACTTCAGAAAGTGAGGATGCAGCAAGGCCAAAAGTGACTTTAACAAAGAAAACATCCAGTTCCACAGAAAGCCAGGGTTGGAAGAATACAGGGCCGGATCCAGACGTAAGTCTGGATCTGGCCCTGTATTCTAGGGGACCAGACGTAAGTCTAGATGCGGCCCTGTATTCTGGGGGACCAGACGTAAGTCTACATGCAGCCCTGTATTCTGGGGGACCAGACGTAAGTCTACATGCAGCCCTGTATTCTGGGGGACCAGACGTAAGTCTAGATGCGGCCCTGTATTCTGAGGGAACAGACATAAGTCTAGATGCGACCCTGTATTCTGGGGGACCAGACGTAAGTCTGGATCCAGCCCTGTATTCTGAGGGACCAGACGTAAGTCTAGATGCGGCC